>CAJGYO010000168.1:0-159630 GCA_904845875.1 Miscanthus lutarioriparius
TTGATGACACACTTTGTTTTGAATAAGAGAGCCTAAGCTGATTTACTAACTCCTTCTCCATTTTGTGCACTAAGCACTCAGCTGTACAATCAAGCTCTCATAGTGCTCAGCGCGTCACTGCATTAATGTGTTCTTCTATGTGTTCCTCACTACTGCATAGTCGGCCTTAAGCAATGCAAGTGTATCTTCATCAAAATCACTAGCAGATGAACACTCACCATCATCTTTGACAATCATAAGCACTGCTTAGTTTGGGCTTGTTGAGTTTTCGGTTTGCATCGGTTGTGTCGATTCTTTGGTCTTAGTGTCTATTCCTTTAGAGTTTTGAGTTCTATCATGTTTTGGTCACCGGGTCCACCATCACCATATACATAGATTTGCTGCGTTTACGCACCATGGATCCATATGATGTGCTTCGATTTGGGAGTTTAAATACAATCTGAAAGCTTGAAGTTGTCTTCTTTCCAACGGATCGACCTTCTGACAAAATTCGATCTGAGCACTCCACAATCTTCCCTAGAAGATTTGCATGTAATAACATGAGTTATTAAATCTAAATTTGAAGGGGGTGTGTGCTACGATAGCCTTATTGTTTGGAGTTGTCATAGTACCAAACAAAATATTTAGAGGCTACTGAAAAAAGAAGAAAAAAGAAGAAGAAAAAGACAAGAAGGAGAAGAAAGAAATTTGAATCATTATTTTCTTGATGCTGTGCTAGTTGCTCTTTTCAGTGACTATCTTTTGTGCTTGGCTCACATCTCTAGCATGGTTTGGCCTAGGACCATGCAGTCACCACTGGGTAGTTGAAGCGATTATTCGAGCCTAGCTTTTGTGACTAACATGGTGCAAAGTACTTCCTTTGCTTCACATTACCTACGACTCCACATATTCGACTCTGACTTGATGGTTGTTTTTTGTTGTTGCTGACACCGATACTTAGCTCCACGGTTGTGGGGAATTGTTGGTTTATAGTCACCTCTGTTTGGCTTGGAAAAAGAACATGAGGCTTGTTTTAACAAGTTGAGTTTGAGAGAATTACAACCGACATCCTAGTAGTTGATAGGAGGATACATATTATTTTTGTGTTTCTTGTTTTCTACTAATCAAGGCGGGGTGATATGGAGATTTTTGAGCTCTTGAAACTAGACCCTCATATTGGGGATGTCATTCAACACTTGCCGTTATATGATGGTAAGTTTGATCCTCAAGCTTACATTGATTGGGAGTTAAAAAGTAGACAATGAATTTGATAGTGCATGACCTGTTTGAGAAACAAAGATTTATTGCCTCTAATATTTTGATTGAATATGCTTTGCTAGAATGGAAATACATTTGTAGGCACAACAAAGTTCCGACGAGAATCTTGGGAAGACTTCAAATTTCTTTTTTAGAGATGCATTCGTTCCTGCATATTATCATTGATTATTTGCTTGCAAATTGAACAACTTGAATCAAGATAGTAGGACTGTAAAAGCATACTACCATGATCTTAAGATTTGCATCATGTTTGGTGGATTAGATGAATGCATGAAGATGTTATGAGAGTAGGTTCATGAGGAGGGCTCAATTCTGAAATTGAACCTTGTTAATTAGCAAATCATATATTACCATATTGGTCAATTGTTTTGTTCTTGCTCTCAATGCTGAAAAAGAGATTCTATTATCGTGAATAAGAATGATGTGACCCATAATGTCCAAAATTTGTCCCTCTGCATTTCAAATGAAGAGCAACAAATAGTGGAACCAATACTTGATTTTCCTTTGTACATAAAATGAATTACTTAACGTTCCTTGTGATAAAGAGGTTGTCTCTTGATGATTCTTTTACTCCTATACTTACAAGTTGATATGATCCCGCTAGGGTTTGTTCCCGATCTTTGGAGTAAGGAGGTGTGGGATAACTTTCGATTGATGGGTGGAGGCGACATTCACGGCCCGACTACAGCCTTCCAGGCTGCGCCTTAACAGCGATACACCACCTCCAAAAGTGCCGTGATCTTGTGGAAGCGCGATCAACCAAACCACTAGGGTAATTCCTGCAAGCAATCGAGGAACAAGCAAGAACAAGTAGAACAAAGCAACTCAATTGCAAATATGGAGATGAAAACCAATCTAAAATCACAAAAGTTGGGGTTACGAAGAATCAAGTAGAGCGGATGGTCTAGTCGACGCAGCATCTACAAAGGAAGTAGCAATGGCTAAACTTTCAACAAAACAAAACCCAACTGTTGTTCTTGGTGGTGGCTAAGGGGGTATATGAAGGTGGAGGGACGTCCACCAGGGTGTTGAGGTCGTGTTCAACCCTAGGATGTGTCCCTAATGGACTGACTTGATACCGGCCCATTGGACCAAACTAAAATGACGCAACACCTTTGGATAGAAAACCTCTTGGTAGTAATTCGGTCATTGCAGCCGCCTCATAACATATATGGATTTGATTCTAGATCCATGTGAAAATAGACTTCATAAGGATTCCATAAAGTACTTGAACGCCCCAATCCAGGTCCGTATGCAACCGTGGTGAACATCACAAGTTGGATCTGTCACAGGTCGATTCTAGCCCCCAAAACGATGTTGGATTTGATCTCTATCTTTCCTTGGGCCAAAAGTGACGTGGTGTCCAGGTGAGGACGTTGGGAATACTTGGATTTGGTCCCCAATCAACTTCATTAACCTTCCATGCTTTCCATATGCAATCAAACCTTCCCTTGATCCATGTAAGTAATTACGAAAATGAAAATATACACATTTTATGGTGGAGCACCAATTCATCAAATGCATCAATGATAAGCCTCATATAGAATGGTTTGCACCTTTGGTATAGAAGTGGTTGGCATGGTCATATTTGAGCCAATGATGTCCTCATCATTCTCCCCTTCTTGACTGACAAACCGTCCTCGGTTTGACCTTTGATGGAGGATGTGTTGTAGGTAAAAAGTGAACGTGCTTCCCTTCTTGATATTTATCTGTTGCATATGGGAAAACTAGGAAAACTTTGCAAGACATCATTAGTGTTAGTGCAGCCCTCAATTTGATCATGGTATTGTGGCCCCAAAGGTTATTTCAGATTAGAGCAAATATAAACTTTATGCACTAAATATTCTCCTTTCTTGTCATATTTGCCAATTGCATGAAGCGAACAATGATTAAACTTGGCAAACCAGAATCAAATTTAAGTTTCTCTTTTAGAACAATTTAGATTACCCAGAATATCAAATTCAATATAACCCAAAGTATTTAAAGAGGATAACAAATTTAGTTCATCTTGTGCACATGTAATAGGATGAAAAAGCTTATCTTGAGCATATTTGTATGGTTCCAAACCAAAAGTATCACACTTATTAGCTACTTGTGGCATAGGAGTAAAAAGAATCATCCACACAACTCCTCTTTATCACAAGGAACAGCAAGTAATTCATTTTGTGACAAAGAAAAATCAGGTAGTGGGTTCCACTATTTGTTGCTCTTCATTAGAATGCAGTGGATAAATTTTGGATATTATAGGTCACATCATTCTTATTCACGAGATAATAGAATCTCTTTTTAGGCATTTAGAGCAAGACAAATCAATTGACCAATATGACAATATGAATTGCTAATTAACAAGGTTTGAATTTCAGAATTGAGCCCTCTCATGAACCTACTCATAACATCTTCCATGCATTCATCTAATCCACTAAACATGATGCAAATCTTAAAATCATGGTAGTATTGCTTTTACGGTCCTACTATCTTTGCTTCAAGTTGTCTAATTTTGCAAGCAAATAATCAGCATAATATCGAGAGCGAATGCATCTCTAAAAAAGAAATTTGAAGTCTTCCAAGATTACGGAACTTTGTTGTGCCTACAAATGTGTTTCCATTCGATAAAGCATATTCAATCAAAACATTAGAGCAATACAAATCTTTTGTTTCTCAGACAGGTCATGCTCATCAAATTCATTATCTACTTTTAGCTCCCAATCAATGTAAGCTTTAGGATCAAACTTACCATCATATAACGACAAGTGTTGAATGACATCTTGAATATGAGGTCTAGTTCCAACAGACTCAAAAATTTCCGTATCACCTATCATGATTAGTGAAAACAAAAAACACAAAAATAATATGTATCGTCCTATCAACTACTAGGATGAGTCGGTTGTAATTCTCTCAAATTCAACTTGTTTAAAACAAGCCCTTACAAGTTCTTACCAAGCCAAGCAGGAGGTGACGGCACCAACAAATCTGCAACGAAGTGGAATGAAGTGTATCGGTGCGCAACAACACCTATCAGGCTGTGAGTCGAAATATGTGGAGCTATAGGTGGGCTAAAAGCAAGGAAGTACTAGCACCACGTTAGTCACAAAAGCAAATTGAACAAAGCGCTCAGCGGCGTTCTGCATGCTGGTCCTAGGCTAATGCATGCTAGAGGCAGCGAGCACCTTTGCAAGCAAAGTCAAGCCTCTGACGACAAGAAGGATCAACTAGCACAAAGAATAACAACAAAGAAAAGCTTCTTCTCTTCTTCTTCTCTTTCTTTCTTTTCTTTCTTTTTTTCTTTTTCTGTTTTTTTCAACTGACAGCCACTAAGCAGAAATTTTGCAATTTAAAGAAATAACAAGCTACTTCTGAAAATTAAATGTTTCCTTGGGAAGGTGATTCATTAGGGTTAAGTCAAAACAAGTGGTTGTTTTTGCAAAACCGGTGATCCGCTTAAATCTCGGTGGGGAAGCGAACCAACAGCTTTGAGAATGAATTTGGGATCGAGCTAAAACGATACCAAGCGATATGATCCACTTGGACGGTAAGAATTTGTTTCCCGATCTTTTCGATGAGAGGTGTGGGATAACTCGATTGATGGGTGGAGATGGCGTTCACTGACCCGACTACTGAGCCTTCAAATAGCTGCGCCTTAACAGCAAATACACCACCTCCAGCATAATAACGCGGCGATCTTATGGAGGCGCGATCAGCAAACCACTAGGGTAATTCCTGCAAGCAATGCGCGGGCGGGAACAAGCAGAACAAGTAGAACAAGCAACTCAATTGCAAATATGGAGATGAAAACCAATCTGAAATCACAAAAGTTGGGGTTACGAGATCGAGTAGAATGGATGGTCTGAGTCGAGTTACCTGAGCGTCTACAAAGGGAAGTAGCAATGGCTAAACTTTCAACAAAACAAAACCCAACTGTTCTTGGTGGCGGCTAAGGGTATATGAAGGTGGAGGGACGTCCCACCAGGGTGTTGAAGTGCGTGTTCCAACCCTAGGATGTGTCCCTAATGGACTGACTTGATACGGCCCTGATGGACCAAACTAAAGTGACATAACACCTTTTGGACGAAAACCTCCGGTAGTAATTCGGTCATTGCAGCAAGCCTCATAACATATATGATTTGATTCTAGATCCATGTGAAAATAGACTTCATAAGGATTCCATAAAGTACTTGACGCCCCAATCAGGAGGTCCGTATGCAACCGTGGTGAACATCACAAGTTGGAGCTGTCACTGGGTCGAATCCAGCCCCAAAACGTGTTGGATTTGATCTCTATCTTTCCTTGGGCCAAAAGTGACGTGGTGTCCGGTGGAGGACGTTAGGAATACTTGGATTTGGTCCCCAATCAACTACATTAACCTTCCATGCTTTCCATATGCAATCAAACCTTCCTTGATCCATGTAAAGTAGTGCGAAAATGAAAATATACACATTTTATGGTGGAGCACCAATTCATCAAATGCATCAATGATAAGCCTCATATAGAATGGTTTGCACCTTTAGTATAGAAGTGGTTGGCATGGTCATATTTGAGCCAATGATGTCCTCATCACAAGTAGCGAATAAGTGTGATACTTTTGGTTTGGAACCATACAAATGTCTTTGAAGATAAGCTTTTCATCCTATTACATGTGCACAAGATGAACTAAATTTGCTATCCTCTTTAAATACTTTGGGTTATATTGAATTTGATATTACGTAATCTAAATTGTCTGAGAGAAACTTAAATTTGATTCTGGTTTGCCAAGTTTTAATCATTGTTAAGCTTTCATGCAATTGGCAAATATAATGACAAGGAGAATATTTGGTGCATAAAGTTTATATTTGCTCTAATCTGAAATATCCTTTTGGGCCACAATACCATGATCAAATTGAGGGCTGCACTAACACTAATGATGTATTACAAAGTTTTCCTAGTTTTTCCCATATGCAACAGGATAAATATCAAGAAGCGGAGCACTGATCACTTTTTACCTACAACACATGAACGTCCAACAAAGGTCAAGCCGGGGGCGGTTTCTTCAACGGAAGAAGGGGAGAATGATGAGGGACATCATTGGCTCAAATATGACCATGCCAACCACTTCTATACTAAAGGTGCAACCATTCTATATGAGGCTTATCATTGATGCATTTGATGAATTGGTGCTCCACCATAAAATGTGTATATTTTCATTTTGAGAATTACTTACATGGATCAAGGAAGGTTTGATTGCATATGGAAAGCATGGAAGGTTAATGAAGTTGATTGAGGACCGTCCAAGTATTCCCAATGTCCTCCACCTGGACACCACGTCACTTTTGGTCCAAGGAAAGAAGAGATCAAACCAACACGTTTTGGGGCTGGATTCGGACCTAGAGAACAGCTCCAACTTGTGATGTTCACCACGGTCGATATACGGACTCGGATTGGGGCGTTCAAGTACTTCATGGAATCCTTATGAAGTCTATTTTCACATGGATCTGGAATCAAGTCCATATCTGTTCTGAGGCGGCCGCAATGACCGAATTACTACCAAGAGGTTTTTCTGTTCAAAGGTGTTGCGTCGCCTTAGTTTGGTCCAATGGGCCGTGGTATCAAGTTGGGTCCATTGGGGACGCGTCCTGGGGTTGAGCACGACCCCAACACCTAGTGGTCATCCTTCCACCTTCATATACCCTTAAGCCACCTCCAAGAACAGTTGGGTTTTGTTTTTGTTGAAAGTTTAGCCATTTACTACCTTGTAGACGCGTGTGTAATGTATACTCTGCCATCCGTTCTACTCGATTTAGAACCCCAACTTTGTGACTTGGATTGGTTTTTCATCTCCATATTTGCAATTGAGTTGCTTGTTCTCTAATGGTTCTTGCTTGTTCCTCGATTGCTTCAGGAATTACCCTAGTGGTTTGGTTGATCGTGCTCCACAAGATCGCTAGCGACCATTGGAGGTGGTGTAATCGGATTGCTAAAGCGCTATGGCATCCTTGGATGGTTTGTAGTCGGGCCGTGAACGTCATCTCCATCCCCAAATGAGTTATCCACCTTATCTCATCGAAACATCGGGATTCACTAAGCGGGTTCATACCATGACCCACGTCACCTTGGAGTTCCATAGCGTGCGTCAAGATTACACCGTCTCCAAATGGACTAAAATGAGCTACCACTTGAGCATCGTCACCTAATTGTACCATTGGGTGCATCAATATGATTTACGAGCCTATGGTGCGTTTGATTGCAAACCGTGCACCTATCTTCCATCAAGATTACATCGTCTCCAAATGGACTAAAACGAGCTACCACTTGAGCCTCGTCACCTAAGTGTACCATTGGGTGCATCAATATGATTTACGAGCCTATGGTATGTTCGGTGCAAATCGTGCACCTATCTTGCATCAAGATTACACGGTCTCCAAATGGACAAAGCGAGCTACCAGTTGAGCCTGCGTCACCTAGGTGTACCATTGGGTGCATCAAAATGATTTCTGAGCCTATGGTACGTTCTTGCAAACCGTGCACCTATCTTGCATCAAGCTTACTTGTCTCCAAATGGACTAAAATGAGCTACCACTTGAGCCTCGTCACCTAGATCTACCATTGGGTGCATCCAATATGATTTGAGCCTATGGTATCTTGATTGCAAACCGTGCACCTATCTTTCATCAAGATTACACTATCTCCAAATGGACCAAAAGCGAGCTACCACTTGAGCTTCATCACCTAGGAGTACCATCGGGTGGGTCCAAAAGGATTTACGAGCCTATGTAATGCGTTTGGCGCCAGCAGGTGCACCTATCTTCCACGAAATTAACACTGTCTCCAAAGCGGTGAAATGAGATTCCACGTGACCCACGTCACCTTGGAGTTCCATAGGGTGCGTCAAAAATGATTTTTGAGCCTATGGTGCGTTTGGTGCAAACCATGCACCTATCTTGCATCAAGATTACATCGTCTCCAAATGGACTAAAACAGCTACCACTTGAGCCTCGTCACCTAAGTGTACCATTGGGTGCATCAAATATGATTTACGAGCCTATAGTACGTTGGTGCAAACCATGCACCTATCTTGCATCAAGATTACATCATCTCCAAATGGACTAAAGCTTGAGCTACCACTTGAGCCTCGTCACCTAAGTGTACCATTGGGTGCATCCAATATGATTTACGAGCCTATGGTACGTTGAAGTTGCAAACCGTGCACCTATCTTGCATCAAGATTACATCGTCTCCAAATGGACTAAAATGAGCTACCAGTTGAGCCTCGTCACCTAAGTGTACCATTTGGTGCATCAATATGATTTACGAGCCTATGGTATGTTGATTGCAAACCGTGCACCCATCTTGCATCAAGCTTACTTTGTCTCCAAATGGACTAAAATGAGCTACCACTTGAGCCTCGTCACCTAGGTGTACCATTGGGTGCATCAATATGATTTACGAGCCTATGGTATCTTGATTTGCAAACCGTGTACCTATCTTGCATCAAAGATTACACTATCTCCAAATGGACCAAAATGAACTACCACTTGAGCTTCGTCACCTAGGAGTACCATCAGGTGCGTCCAAAAGGATTACGAGCCTATGGTGCGTTTGGCGCCAACCGTGCACCTATCTTGCACCGATACTACCGGTCTCCAAATGGACTAAACGAGATTCCACAAGACCCGTCACCTAGGAGTTCCATCTGGTGCCTCCAAAAGCGATTTATGAGCCTATGGTATGTTGGCATAAACCATGCACCTATATTGCGTCAAGATTAGTAATATCTCTAAATAGATCGAAATGAGCTTCCACTTGAGCCCCATCACATAGGAGTAACATCGGGTGCGTCCAAAACAATTTTGATCCTATGGAGCGTTTGGCGCAAACAGAGCACCTATCTTGCGTTGACACTAGCACTATCTCCAAGCGGACCCGAAGCGAGATTCCACAAGACCCACATCACCTAGGAGTTCCATTGCATGCATCCAAAATGATTTCCGAGCCTATGGTATGTTCGGTGCAAGCGGCGCACCTATCTTGCGTCAAGATTACACTATGTCCAAATGGACTAAAACGAGCTACCGGTTGAGCCTCGTCACCTAGGTGTACATTGGGTGCATCAAAATGATTTCTAAGCATATAGTACGTGCGATGCAAACCGTGCACCTATCTTGCATCAAGATTACACTATCTCCAAGTGGACCAAAGCGAGCTAACACTTGAGCTTCGTCACCCTCGAGTACCATCGGATGCGTCCAAAAGCGATTTCTAAGCCTATAATACGTTTGCAGCCAAGTGAACCTATCTTTTGCACGACACTAACGGTCTCCAAAGCGGACGAAATGAGATTCCGGATGACCCACGTCACCTAAGAATTCCATCTGGTGCCTCCAAAATGATTTATGAGCCTATGGTACATTCAGCGCAAACCATCCACCTATCTTGCATCAAGATTAGAAATATCTCCAAATGGACTGAAATGAGCTTTCACTTGAGCCTCATCACATAGGAGAACCATCGGGTGTGTCCAAAGCGATGTACGATCCTATAGCACGTTTGGCACAAACCGTGCACCTATCTTCCACCGACATTAACACTTGTCTCCAAATGGACAGAAACAAGATTCCACGTGACCCACGTCACCTTGGAATTCCATAGGGTGCGTCATAAATGATTTTTGAGCCTATGGTACGTTTGGTGCAAACCGTGCACCTATCTTGCATCAAGCTTACACCGTCTCCAAATGGACTAAAACGAGCTACCACTTGAGCCTCGTCACCTAAGTGTACCATTGGGTGCATCAATATGATTTACGAGCCTATAGTGCGTTCGGTTGCAAGCCGTGCACCTATCTTGCATCAAGATTACACCGTCTCCAAATGGACTAAAACAAGCTACCACTTGAGCCTCGTCACCTAAGTGTACCATTGGGTGCATCAATATGATTTACTGAGCCTATAGTACGTTGAGGTGCAAACTGTGCACCTATCTTGCATCAAGATTACATCGTCTCCAAATGGACTAAAACGAGCTACCAATTGAGCCTCGTCACCTAGGAGAGTGTACCATTGGGTGCGTCCAAAGCGATTTACGAGCCTATGATACGTTCGGTGCAAACCCGTGCACCTATCTTGCATCAAGATTACACTATCTCTAAATGGACCGAAATGAGCTACCACTTGAGCTTCGTCACCTAGGAGTACCATCGGGTGCGTGCAAAATGATTTATGAGCCTATGGTATGTTTGGCGCCAGCCGTGCACCTATCTTGCACCCACACTACGCGGTGTCCAAGCGGACGAAAGCGAGATGCCACATGACCCACGTCACCAAGGAGTTCCATCTGGTGCCTCCAAAAGCGATTTATGGTAAGTTCGGCGTGCAAACCATGCACCTATCTTGCGTCAAGATTAGCACTATCTCTAAATGGATTTGAAATGAGCTTCCACTTGAGCCTCATCACATAGGAGTACCATCGGTTTGCGTCCAAAAGGATTTATGATCCTATGGGATGTTTGGCGCAAATTTGGGCACCTATCTTGCGATGACACTCACACTATCTCCCCACGGATGGAAACAAGATTCCACATGACCCACGTCACCTAGGAGTCCAATTGCATGCGTCCAAATTTACGAGCCTATGGTATGTTAGGAGGTGCAAACCGTGCACCTATCTTGCATCAAGCTTACTTTGTCTCCAAATGGACTAAAATGAGCTACCACTTGAGCCTCGTCACCTAGGTGTACCATTGGGTGCATCAATATGATTTACGAGCCTATGGTATCTTCGGTGCAAACCGTGCACCTATCTTGCATCAAGATTACACTCGTCTCCAAATGCACCAAAAGCGAGCTACCACTTGTGCTTCATCACCTAAGTGTACCATCGGGTGCGTCCAAAATGATTTACGAGCCTATGGTATGTTTGTTGCCAACCGTGCACCTATCTTGCACCGATACTAATGGTCTCCAAATGGACTAAACGAGATTCCACAAGAACCACGTCACCTAGGAGTTCCATTTGGTGCCTCCAAAATGATTTATGAGCCTATGGTATGTTCGGCGCAAACCATGCACCTATCTTGCGTCAAGATTAGCAATATCTCTAAATAGATTGAAATGAGCTTCCACTTGAGCCCCATCAAATAGGAGTACCATTGGGTGCCTCCAAAAGCGATTTTGATCCTATGGGGCGTTTGGTGCAAACCGGGCACCTATCTTGCGGTGACACTAACACTATCTCCAAGCGGACGAAGCGAGATTCCACAAGACCCACATCACCTAGGAGTTCCATTGCATGCATCAAAATGATTTTCGAGCCTATGGTACGTTTAGTTGCAAACGCCGCACCTATCTTGCATCAAGATTACACTATCTCCAAATGGACTAAAGCGAGCTACCAGTTGAGCCTCGTCACCTAGGTGTACATTGGGTGCATCCAAAATGATTTACGAGCATATGGTGCGTGCAGTTGCAAACCGTGCACCTATCTTGCATCAAGATTACACTATCTCCAAGTGGACAAAAGCGAGGTAACACTTGAGCCCGTCACCTAGGAGTACCATCGGGTGCGTCCAAAAGGATTTACGAGCCTATGGTGCGTTTGCGCCAACCGTGAACCTATCTTGCACCGACACTAACAGTCTCCAAAGCGGACCGAAATGAGATTCTAGATGACCCACGTCACCTAAGAGTTCTATCTGGTGCCTCCAAAATGATTTATGAGCCTATGGTACATTCGGCGCAAACCATGCACCTATCTTGCATCAAGATTAGAACTATCTCAAAATGGGTGAGATGAGCTTCCACTTGAGCCTCATCACATAGGACAACCATCGGGTGTGTCCAAATGATTTTTGATCCAATGGCTCGTTTAGCACAAACCGTGCACCTATCTTCCACCGACATTAACACTTGTCTCCCAAGCGGACCAAAGCGAGATTCCACGTGACCCACGTCACCTTGGAGTTCCATAGGGTGCGTCATAAATGATTCTTGAGCCTATAGTACGCGTTCGGTACAAACCGTGCACCTATCTTGCATCAAGATTACACGGTCTCCAAATGGACTAAAACGAGCTACCAGTTGAGCCTCGTCACCTAGGTGTACATTGGGTGCATCAAAATGATTTACGTGCCTATAGTGCGTGCGGTACAAACCGTGCACCTATCTTGCATCAAGATTACACTATCTCCATGTGACCAAAGCGAGGTAACACTTGAGCTTCGTCACCTAGGAGTACCATCGGGTGCATCCAAAAGGATTTTTTGAGCCTACGATACGTTTGCATGGCAGTGGACCTATCTTGCACCGACACTAACAGTCTCCAAATGGACCGAAATGAGATTCCGGATGACCCACGTCACATAAGAATTCCATCTGATGCCTCCAAAATGATTTATGAGCCTATGGTACATTAGGCGCCAAACCATCCACCTATCTTGCATCAAGATTAGAACTATCTCCAAATGGAATGAAATGAGCTTCCACTTGAGCCTCATCACATAGGAGAACCATCGGGTGTGTAAAAGGATTTCACGATCCTATGGCACATTTGGCACAAACCGTGCACCTATCTTCCCACCGACATATTAACTTGTCTCTCCAAGCGGACCCGAAGCGAAATTCCACGTGACCCACGTCACCTTGGAGTTCCATAGCGTGCGTCAAGATTACCGATCTCCAAATGGACTAAAAGCGAGCTACCACTTGAGCCTCGTCACCTAAGTGTACCATTGGGTGCATCAATATGATTTTGAGCCTATGGTACGTTCGGTGCAAACCGTGCACCTATCTTGCATCAAGATTAGAACTATCTCCAAATGGAATAAAATGAGCTTCCACTTGAGCCTCATCACATAGGAGAACCATCGGGTGTGTCCAAAGCGATTTACGATCCTATAATGCGTTTGGCACAAACCGTGCACATATCTTCCACCGACACGTCTCACTGCTTGTCTCCAAAGCGGACCGAAGCGAGATTCCACGTGACCATCAACGTCACCTTGGAGTTCCATAAGCGTGCGTCAAGATTACACTGTCTCCAAATGGACTAAACGAGCTACCACTTGAGCCTCGTCACCTAAGTGTACCATTGGGTGCATCAATATGATTTACGAGCCTATGGTGCGTTCGGTGCAAACCGTGCACCTATCTTGCATCAAAGATTACATCGTCTCCAAATGGACTAAAATGAGCTACCAGTTGAGCCTGCGTCACCTAAGTGTACCATTTGGTGCATCCAATATGATTTACGAGCCTATGGTATGTTCGGTGCAAACCGTGCACCTATCTTGCATCAAGCTTACTTTGTCTCCAAATGGACTAAAATGAGCTACCACTTGAGCCTCGTCACCTAGGTGTACCATTGGGTGCATCAATATGATTTACGAGCCTATGGTATCTTGGTGCAAAGCCCGTGTACCTATCTTGCATCAAGATTACACTATCTCCAAATGGACCAAAATGAACTACCACTTGAGCCCGTCACCTAGGGTACCATCAGGTGCGTCCAAAAGGATTTACTGAGCCTATGGTACGTTTGGCCAACCGTGCACCTATCTTGCACCGATACTAACGGTCTCCAAATGGACGAAGCGAGATTCCACAAGACCCACGTCACCTAGGAGTTCCATCTGGTGCCTCCAAAAGCGATTTATGAGCCTATGGTATGTTGGCGCAAACCATGCACCTATATTGCGTCAAGATTAGTAATATCTCTAAATAGATCGAAATGAGCTTCCACTTGAGCCCCATCACATAGGAGTAACATCGGGTGCGTCCAAAACAATTTTTGATCCTATGGAGCGTTTTGGCATAAACCGAGCACCTATCTTGCTTGATGACATTAGCACTATCTCCAAGCGGACCGAAGCGAGATTCCACAAGACCCACATCACCTAGGAGTTCCATTGCATGCATCCAAAATGATTTCCGAGCCTATGGTATGTTGGTGTATGCTTGGCGCACCTATCTTGCGTCAAGATTACACTATGTCCAAATGGACTAAAACGAGCTACCAGTTGAGCCTCGTCACCTAGGTGTACATTGGGTGCATCAAAATGATTTCTAAGCATATAGTGCGTACGATGCAAACCGTGCACCTATCTTGCATCAAGATTACACTATCTCCAAGTGGACTAAAAGCGAGCTAACACTTGAGCTTCGTCACCTCTGAGTACCATCGGTGCGTCCAAAAGCGATTTCTAAGCCTATGGTGCGTTTTGCCAACCGTGAACCTATCTTGCATCGGACACTAACGGTCTCCAAGCGGACCGAAATGAGATTCCAGATGACCCACGTCACCTAAGAATTCCATCTGGTGCCTCCAAAATGATTTATGAGCCTATGGTACATTCAGCGCAAACCATCCACCTATCTTGCATCAAGATTAGAAATATCTCAAATGGACTGAAATGAGCTTTCACTTGAGCCTCATCACATAGGAGAACCATCGGGTGTGTCCAAAAGCGATGTCGATCCTATGGCACGTTTGGCACAAACCGTGCACCTATCTTCCACCGACATTAACACTTGTCTCCAAATGGATGAAACAAGATTCCACGTGACCCCACGTCACCTTGGAATTCCATAGGGTGCGTCATAAATGATTTTTGAGCCTATGGTACGTTTGGTGCAAAGCCGTGCACCTATCTTGCATCAAGCTTACACCGTCTCAAATGGACTAAAACGAGCTACCACTTGAGCCTCGTCACCTAAGTGTACCATTGGGTGCATCAATATGATTTCTGAGCCTATGGTACGTTCGGTGCAAACCCGTGCACCTATCTTGCATCAAGATTACATACGTCTCCAAATGGACTAAAACAAGCTACCACTTGAGCCCTCGTCACCTAAGTGTACCATTGGGTGCATCAATATGATTTACGAGCCTATGGTACGTTTGCATTTAAGCGTGCACCTATCTTGCATCAAGATTACATCGTCTCCAAATGGACTAAAACGAGCTACCAATTGAGCCTCGTCACTTAGGAGTTCCATTGCGGCGCGTCCAAAAGCGATTTACGAGCCTATGATACGTTCGGTGCAAACCATGCACCTATCTTGCGTCAAGATTACACTATCTCTAAATGGACGAAATGAGCTACCACTTGAGCTTCGTCACCTAGGAGTACCATCGGGTGCGTGCAAAAGGATTTATGAGCCTATGGTATGTTTGGCGCCAACAGGTGCACCTACCTTGCACCCACACTAACGGTGTCCAAAGCGGACCGAAAGCGAGATGCCACATGACCCCGTCACCAAGGAGTTCCATCTGGTGCCTCCAAAGCGAACGTTATGGTAAGTTTAAGGCGCCAAACCATGCACCTATCTTGCGTCAAGATTAGCACTATCTCTAAGCGGACTGAAATGAGCTTCCACTTGAGCCTCATCACATAGGAGGTACCATCGGTTGCGTCCAAAAGGATTTATGATCCTATGGGATGTTTGGCGCAAATTGGGCACCTATCTTGCAGTGACACTCACACTATCTCCACACGGATGGAAACAAGATTCCACATGACCCACGTCACCTAGGAGTTCCATTGCATGCGTCCAAATTCGAGCCTATGGCCTATGTTCGGTTGCAAACCGTGCACCTATCTTGCATCAAGCTTTTGTCTCCAAATGGACTAAAATGAGCTACCACTTGAGCCTCGTCACCTAGGTGTACCATTGGGTGCATCAATATGATTTCTGAGCCTATGGTATCTTGATTGCAAACCAGTGCACCTATCTTGCATCAAGATTACATCGTCTCCAAATGCACCAAAAGCGAGCTACCACTTGTGCTTCGTCACCTAAGTGTACCATCGGGTGCGTCCAAAATGATTTACGAGCCTATGGTATGTTTGGCGCCAACCGTGCACCTATCTTGCATCGATACTAATGGGTCTCCAAATGGACTAAACGAGATTCCACAAGAACCACGTCACCTAGGAGTTCCATTTGGTGCCTCCCAAAATGATTTATGAGCCTATGGTATGTTGGCAAACCATGCACCTATCTTGCATCAAGATTAGCAATATCTCTAAATAGATTGAAATGAGCTTCCACTTGAGCCCCATCAAATAGGAGTACCATTGGGTGCCTCCAAAAGCGATTTTTGATCCTATGGGACGTTTGGTGAAAACGGGCACCTATCTTGCATGACACTAACGGTATCTCCAAGCGGACCGAAAGCGAGATTCCACAAGACCCACATCACCTAGGAGTTCCATTGCATGCATCCAAAATGATTTTTAGAGAGCCTATGGTACGTTCGGTTGCAAAGCGTGCACCTATCTTGCATCAAGATTACACTATCTCCAAATGGACTAAAGCAGAGCTACCGGTTGAGCCTCGTCACCTAGGTGTACATTGGGTGCATCCAAAATGATTTACGAGCATATAGTACGTACGGTGCAAACCGTGCACCTATCTTGCATCAAGATTACACTATCTCCAAGTGGACCGAAAACGAGGTAACACTTGAGCCGTCGTCACCTAGGAGTACCATCATGGTGCGTCCAAAAGGATTTACGAGCCTATAGTGCGTTTGCATAACAAGTGAACCTATCTTGCACCGACACTAACAGGTCTCCAAGCGGACCGAAATGAGATTCTAGATGACCCACGTCACCTAAGAGTTCTATCTGGTGCCTCCAAAATGATTTATGAGCCTATGGTACATTGGCGCAAACCATGCACCTATCTTGCATCAAGATTAGAACTATCTCAAAATGGTGAGATGAGCTTCCACTTGAGCCTCATCACATAGGACAACCATCGAGGTGTGTCCAAAATGATTTCGATCCAATGGCTCGTTTAGCACAAACCGTGCACCTATCTTCCACCGACATTAACACTTTGTCTCCAAGCGGACCAAAAGCGAGATTCCACGTGACCCACGTCACCTTGGAGTTCCATAGGGTGCGTCATAAATGATTCTTGAGCCTATAGTGCGTTCGGTGCAAACCGTGCACCTATCTTGCATCAAGATTACACGGTCTCCAAATGGACTAAAGCAGAGCTACCAGTTGAGCCTCGTCACCTAGGTGTACATTGGGTGCATCCAAAATGATTTACATGAGCCTATAGTGCGTGCGGTACAAACCGTGCACCTATCTTGCATCAAGATTACACTATCTCCATGTGGACCGAAAGCGAGTAACACTTGAGCTTCGTCACCTAGGAGTACCATCGGGTGCATCAAAGGATTTTTGAGCCTACGATACGTTTGCGCAAGCAGTGGACCTATCTTGCATCAAGACACTAACAGTCTCCAAATGGACGAAATGAGATTCCAGATGACCCACGTCACATAAGAATTCCATCTGATGCCTCCAAAATGATTTATGAGCCTATGGTACATTCGGCGCAAACCATCCACCTATCTTGCATCAAGATTAGAACTATCTCCAAATGGAATGAAATGAGCTTCCACTTGAGCCTCATCACAGGAGAACCATCGGGTGTGTCCAAAAGGATTTCGATCCTATGGCACATTTGGCACAAACCGTGCACCTATCTTCCACCGACATTAACACTGTCTCCAAACGGACCGAAACGAAATTCCACGTGACCCACGTCACCTTGGAGTTCCATAGCGTGCGTCAAGATTACACCGTCTCCAAATGGACTAAAACGAGCTACCACTTGAGCCTCGTCACCTAAGTGTACCATTGGGTGCATCAATATGATTTCTGAGCCTATGGTGCGTTGGTTGCAAACCGTGCACCTATCTTGCATCAAGATTAGAACTATCTCCAAATGGAATGAAATGAGCTTCCACTTGAGCCTCATCACATAGGAGAACCATCGGGTGTGTCCAAAAGCGATTTACGATCCTATAGCGCGTTTGGCACAAAGCAGGTGCACATATCTTCCAAACATTAACTTTGTCTCCAAGCGGACCGGCTTGAGATTCCACGTGACCCACGTCACCTTGGAGTTCCATAGCGTGCGTCAAGATTACACCGTCTCCAAATGGACTAAAGCGAGCTACCACTTGAGCCTCGTCACCTAAGTGTACCATTGGGTGCATCAATATGATTTACGAGCCTATAGTACGTTCGGTGCAAACCGTGCACCTATCTTCCATCAAGATTACATCGTCTCCAAATGGACTAAAACGAGCTACCACTTGAGCCTCGTCACCTAAGTGTACCATTGGGTGCATCAATATGATTTACGAGCCTATGGTATGTCGGTGCAAATCGTGCACCTATGTTGCATCAAGATTACACGGTCTCCAAATGGACAAAGCGAGCTACCAGTTGAGCCTCGTCACCTAGGTGTACATTGGGTGCATCAAAATGATTTTGAGCCTATGGTACGTTTGGTGCAAACCGTGCACCTATCTTGCATCAAGCTTACTTTGTCTCCAAATGGACTAAAATGAGCTACCACTTGAGCCTCGTCACCTAGATCTACCATTGGGTGCATCCAATATGATTTCTGAGCCTATGGTATCTTGGTGCAAACCGTGCACCTATCTTGCATCAAGATTACACTATCTCCAAATGGACCAAAGCGAGCTACCACTTGAGCTTCATCACCTAGGAGTACCATCGGGTGGGTCCAAAAGGATTTACGAGCCTATGGTGCGTTTGGCGCCACCCGTGCACCTATCTTCCACGAAATTAACACTTGTCTCCAAGCGGATGAAACAAGATTCAACGTGACCCACGTCACCTTGGAGTTCCATAGGATGCGTCATAAATGATTTTCGAGCCAATAGTACGTTTGGTGCAAACCGTGCACCTATCTTGCATCAACATTACATTGACTCCAAATGGACTAAAACCAGCTACCACTTGAGCCTCAGTCACCTAAGTGTACCATTGGGTGCATCAATATGATTTACGAGCCTATAGTGCGTTTGGTGCAAACCGTGCACCTATCTTGCATCAAGATTTCATCGTCTCCAAATGGACTAAAACGAGCTACCACTTGAGCCTTGTCACCTAAGTGTACCATTGGGTGCATCAATATGATTTACGAGCCTATGGTACGTTCGGTGCAAACCGTGCACCTATCTTGCATCAAGATTACATCGTCTCCAAATGGACTAAAATGAGCTACCGGTTGAGCCTCGTCACCTAAGTGTACCATTGGGTGCATCAATATGATTTACGAGCCTATGGTATGTTGATTGCAAACCGTGCACCTATCTTGCATCAAGCTTACTTTGTCTCCAAATGGACTAAAATGAGCTACCACTTGAGCCTCGTCACCTAGGTGTACCATTGGGTGCATCAATATGATTTACGAGCCTATGGTATCTTTGGTGCAAACCGTGTACCTATCTTGCATCAAGATTACACTATCTCCAAATGGACCAAAGCGAGCTACCACTTGAGCCCGTCACCTAGGAGTACCATCGGGTGCGTCCAAAAGGATTTACGAGCCTATAGTGCGTTTGGCGCCAACCGTGCACCTATCTTGCATCAAGACTACATCGTCTCCAAATGGACTAAAGCGAGATTCCACAAGACCCACGTCACCTAGGAGTTCCATCTGGTGCCTCCAAAATGATTTATGAGCCTATGGTATGTTTGTTTCAAACCATGCACCTATATTGCGTCAAGATTAGTAATATCTCTAAATAGATCGAAATGAGCTTCCCTTGAGCCCCATCACATAGGAATAACATCGGGTGCGTCCAAAGCGATTTTTGATCCTATGGGACGTTTGGCGCATAACCGGGCACCTATCTTGCGGTGACACTAGCACTATCTCCAAGCGGACGAAGCGAGATTCCACAAGACCCACATCACCTAGGAGTTCCATTGCATGCATCAAAATGATTTCCGAGCCTATGGTATGTTTGGTGCAAATCCGCGCACCTATCTTGCATCAAGATTACACTATCTCCAAATGGACTAAAACGAGCTACCAGTTGAGCCTCATCACCTAGGTGTACATTGGGTGCATCAAATTGATTTCTAAGCATATGGTGCGTGCGGTGCAAACCGTGCACCTATCTTGCATCAAGATTACACTATCTCCATGTGGACCAAAACGAGCTAACACATGAGCTTCATCACCTAGGAGTACCATCGGGTGCGTCCAAGCGATTTACGAGCCTATGGTGCGTTTGCGTAAACCGTGAACCTATCTTGCACCGACACTAACGGTCTCCAAGCGGACCGAAATGAGATTCCGGATGACCCCGTCACCTAAGAATTCCATCTGAAGCCTCCAAAATGATTTATGAGCCTATGGTACATTGGTGCAAACCATCCACCTATCTTGCATCAAGATTAGAAATATCTCCAAATGGACTGAAATGAGCTTCCACTTGAGCCTCATCACATAGGAGAACCATCGGGTGTGTCCAAAAGCGATTTACGATCCTATGGCGCGTTTGGCACAAAGCGTGCACCTATCTTCCACCGACATTAACACTTTGTCTCCAAGCAGACCCGAAGCGAGATTCCACGTGACCCACGTCACCTTGGAGTTCCATAGGGTGCGTCATAAATGATTTTTGAGCCTATGGTACGTTTGGTGCAAACCGTGCACCTATCTTGCATCAAGCTTACACCGTCTCCAAATGGACTAAAACGAGCTACCACTTGAGCCTCGTCACCTAAATGTACCATTGGGTGCACCCAATATGATTTCTTATCCTATGGTACGTTCGGTGCAAACCGTGCACCTATCTTGCATCAAGATTACACCGTCTCCAAATGGACTAAAACGAGCTACCACTTGAGCCTCGTCACCTAAGTGTACCATTGGGTGCATCCAATATGATTTCTGAGCCTATGGTACGTTCGGTGCAAACCGTGCACCTATCTTGCATCATGCTTACACTGTCTCCAAATGGACTAAAATGAGCTACCACTTGAGCCTCGTCACCTAGATGTACCATTGGGTGCATCCAATATGATTTCTGAGCCTATGGCATCTTCGATGCAAACCATGCACCTATCTTGCATCAAGATTACACTATCTCCAAACGGACCAAAACGAGCTACCACCTGAGCTTCATCACCTAGGAGTACCATCGGGTGGGTCCAAAAGGATTTCTGAGCCTATGGTACGTTTGGCGCCAACCGTGCACCTATCTTCCACCGAAATTAACACTGTCTCCAAATGGGCTGAAACGAGATTCCACGTGACCCACGTCACCTTGGAGTTCCATAGGGTGCGTCATAAATGATTTTTGAGCCTATGGTACATTTGGTGCAAACCGTGCACCTATCTTGCATCAAGATTACATCGCCTCCAAATGGACTAAAACGAGCTACCACTTGAGCCTCGTCACCTAAGTGTACCATTGGGTGCATCCAATATTATTTACGAGCCTATAGTGCGTTCGGTGCAAACCGTGCACCTATCTTGCATCAAGATTACATCGTCTCCAAATGGACTAAAAGCAGAGCGCCACTTGAGCCTCGTCACCTAATTGTACCATTGGGTGCATCAATATGATTTACGAGCCTATGGTGCGTTGGTGCAAACCGTGCACCTATCTTGCATCAAGATTACATCGTCTCCAAATGGACTAAAATGAGCTACCAGTTGAGCCTCGTCACCTAAGTGTACCATTGGGTGCATCCAATATGATTTCTGAGCCTATGGTATGTTCGGTGCAAACCGTGCACCTATCTTTCATCAAGCTTACACTGTGTCCAAATGGACTAAACTGAGCTACCACTTTAGCCTCGTGACCTAGATGTACCATTGGGTGCATCTAATATGATTTCTGAGCCTATGGTATCTTCGGTGCAAACCGTGTACCTATCTTGCATCAAGATTACACTATCTCCAAATGGACCAAAACGAGCTACCACTTGAGCTTCGTCACCTAGGAGTACCATCGGGTGCGTCCAAAAGGATTTCTGAGCCTATGGTACGTTTGGCGCTAACCGTGCATCTATCTTGCACAGACACTAACAGTCTCCAAACGGACGAAATGAGATTCCAGATGACCCACGTCACCTAAGAATTCCATCTGGTGCCTCCAAAATGATTTATGAGCCTATGGTAGATTCGGCGCAAACCATCCACCTATCTTGCGTCAAGATTAGCAATATCTCTAAATAGATCGAAATGAGCTTCCACTTGAGCCCATCACATAGGAGTAACATCGGGTGCGTCCAAAACGATTTTTGATCCTATGGCACGTTTGGCGCAAACCGGGCACCTATCTTGCAGTGACACTAGCACTATCTCCAAACAGACCGAAACGAGATTCCACAAGAACCACATCACCTAGGAGTTCCATTGCATGCATCCAAAATGATTTCCGAGCCTATGGTATGTTCGGTGTAAACGCGCACCTATCTTGCGTCAAGATTACACTATCTCCAAATGGACTAAAACGAGCTACCAGTTGAGCCTCGTCACCTAGGTCTACATTGGGTGCATCCAAAATGATTTCTAAGCATATGGTACATACGATGCAAACCGTGCACCTATCTTGCATCAAGATTACACTATCTCCAAGTGGACAAAGCGAGCTAACACTTGACCTTCGTCACCTAGGAGTACCATCGGGTGCGTACAAAAGCGATTTACGAGCCTATGGTACGTTTGCCACCAACCGTGAACCTATCTTGCACCGACACTAACGGTCTCCAAGCGGACGAAATGAGATTCCGGATGACCAGCGTCACCTAAGAATTCCATCTGGTGCCTCCAAAATGATTTATGAGCCTATGGTACATTAAGCAAACCATCCACCTATCTTGCATCAAGATTAGAAATATCTCCAAATGGACTGAAATGAGCTTCCACTTGAGCCTCATCACATAGGAGAACCATCGGGTGTGTCCAAAAGCGATGTACGATCCTATAGCGCGTTTTGGCACAAACCGTGCACCTATCTTCCACCGACATTAACACTTTGTCTCCAAACGGTAAAGCGAGATTTCACGTGACCCACGTCACCTTGGAGTTCCATAGGATGCGTCATAAATGATTTTCGAGCCAATAGTACGTTTGGTGCAAACCGTGCACCTATCTTGCATCAAGCTTACCGTCTCCAAATGGACTAAAATGAGCTACCACTTGAGCCTCGTCACCTAAGTGTACCATTGGGTGCATCAATATGATTTGAGCCTATAGTACGTTGGGTGCAAGCGGTGTACCTATCTTGCATCAAGATTACATCGTCTCCAAATGGACTAAAACAAGCTACCACTTGAGCCTCGTCACCTAAGTGTACCATTGGGTGCATCAATATGATTTCTAAGCCTATGGTACGTTCGATTGCAAACCGTGCACCTATCTTGCATCAAGATTACATCGTCTCCAAATGGACTAAAACGAGCTACCACTTGGGCCTCGTCACCTAGGAGTTCCATTGCGCGCGTCCAAAACAATTTCCGAGCCTATGATACGTTCGGTGCAAACCGTGCACCTATCTTGCATCAAGATTACACTATCCCCAAATGGACCGAAATGAGCTACCACTTGATCTTCGTCACCTAGGAGTACCATCGGGTGCGTCCAAAAGGATTTCTAAGCCTATGGTACGTTTGGCGCCAACCGTGCACCTACCTTGCACCGAAACTAACAGTCTCCAAACGGACCGAAACGAGATGCCACATGACCCACGTCACCTAGGAGTTCCATCTGGTGCCTCCAAAATGATTTATGAGCCTATGGTATGTTCGGCTTAAACCATGCACCTATCTTGCGTCAAGATTAGCACTATCTCTAAACGGACTGAAATGAGCTTCCACTTGAGCCTCATCACATAGGAGTACCATCGGTTGCGTCCAAAAGGATTTATGATCCTATGGGATGTTTGGCGCAAATCGGGCACCTATCTTGCAGTGACACTAACACTATCTCCACACGGATCGAAATGAGATTCCACATGACCCACGTCACCTAGGAGTTCCATTGCATGCGTCCAAATTCCGAGCCTATGGTATGTTAAGGTGCAAACTGTGCACCTATCTTGCATCAAGCTTACTTTGTCTCCAAATGGACTAAATTGAGCTACCACTTGAGCCTCGTCACCTAGGTGTACCATTGGGTGCATCAATATGATTTCTAAGCCTATGGTATCTTGATTGCAAACCCGTGCACCTATCTTGCATCAAGATTACACTATCTCCAAATGCACCAAAGCGAACTACCACTTGAGCATCGTCACCTAGGAGTACCATCGGGTGCGTCCAAAAGGATTTCGAGCCTATGGTATGTTTGGCGCCAACCGTGCACCTATCTTGCACCGATACTAACAGTCTCCAAAGCGGACGAAACGAGATTCCACAAGACCCACGTCACCTAGGAGTTCCATTTGGTGCCTCCAAAAGCGATTTATGAGCCTATGGTATGTTGGCGCAAACCATGCACCTATCTTGCGTCAAGATTAGCAATATCTCTAAATAGATCGAAATGAGCTTCCACTTGAGCCCCATCACATAGGAGTACCATCGGGTGCGTCCCAAAGCGATTTTTGATCCTATGGGGACGTTTGGCAAACCGGGCACCTATCTTGCGGTGACACTAACACTATCTCCAAAGCGGACCGAAGCGAGATTCCACAAGACCCACATCACCTAGGAGTTCCATTGCATGCATCCAAAATGATTTCCGAGACTATGGTACGTTCGATGCAAACGCGCACCTATCTTGCGTCCAGATTACACTATCTCCAAATCGACTAAAGCGAGCTACCGGTTGAGCCTCGTCACCTAGGTGTACATTGGGTGCAACCAAAATGATTTACGAGCATATGGTACGTGCGGTGCAAACCGTGCACCTATCTTGCATCAAGATTACACTATCTCCAAGTGGACGAAGCGAGGTAACACTTGGGCCGTCACCTAGGAGTACCATCGGGGTGCGTCCAAAGGATTTCTGAGCCTATGGTACGTTTTTGCCGCCAACCGTGAACCTATCTTGCACCGACACTAACGGTCTCCAAAGCGGACCGAAATGAGATTCGGATGACCCACGTCACCTAAGAGTTCTATCTGGTGCCTCCAAAATGATTTATGAGCCTATGGTACATTGGCGCAAACCATGCACCTATCTTGCATCAAGATTAGAACTATCTCAAAATGGTGAGATGAGCTTCCACTTGAGCCTCATCACATAGGAGAACCATCGGGTGTGTCAAAATGATTTACGATCCAATGGCTCGTTTAGCACAAACCGTGCACCTATCTTCCACCGACATTAACACATTGTCTCCAAGCGGACAAAAGCGAGATTCCACGTGACCCACGTTACCTTGGAGTTCCATAGGGTGCGTCATAAATGATTCTTGAGCCTATGGTACGTTCGGTGCAAGCCGTGCACCTATCTTGCATCAAGATTACACGGTCTCCAAATGGACTAAAACGAGCTACCAATTGAGCCTCGTCACCTAGATGTACATAGGGTGCATCCAAAATGATTTATGAGCCTATGGTACGTACGATGCAAACCGTGCACCTATCTTGCTTCAAGATTACATCGTCTCCAAATGGACTAAAACAAGCTACCACTTGAGCCTCGTCACCTAAGTGTACCATTGGGTGCATCCAACATGATTTCTGAGCCTATGGTACGTTCGGTGCAAACCGTGCACCTATCTTGCATCAAGATTACATCGTCTCCAAATGGACTAAAATGAGCTACCACTTGAGCCTCGTCACCTAGGAGTTCCATTGCGCGCGTCCAAAACGATTTCCAAGCCTATGATACGTTCGGTGCAAACCGTGCACCTATCTTGCATCAAGATTACACTAACTCCAAATGGACCGAAATGAGCTACCACTTGAGCTTCGTCACCTAAGAGTACAATCGGGTGCGTCCAAAAGGATTTCTAAGCCTATGGTACGTTTGGCGCCAACCGTACACCTACCTTGCACCGACACTAACAGTCTCCAAACGGACCGAAACGAGATGCCACATGACCCACGTCACCTAGGAGTTCCATCTGGTGCCTCCAAAGCGATTTATGAGCCTATGGTATGTTCGGCGCAAACCATGCACCTATATTGCGTCAAGGTTAGTAATATCTCTAAATAGATCGAAATGAGCTTCCACTTGAGCCCCATCACATAGGATTAACATCGGGTGCGTCCAAAACGATTTTTGATCCTATGGGACGTTTAAGCGCAAAACCGGGCACCTATCTTGCGATGACACTAGCACTATCTCGCAAGCGGACGAAAGCAGATTCCACAAGACCCACATCACCTAGGAGTTCCACTTTGCATGCATCCAAAATGATTTCGAGCTTATGGTATGTTCGATTGTAGCAGCGCACCTATCTTGCGTCAAGATTACACTATCTCCAAATGGACTAAAACGAGCTACCAGTTGAGCCTCGTCACCTAGGTGTACATTGGGTGCATCAAAATGATTTCTAAGCATATAGTGCGTACGATGCAAACCGTGCACCTATCTTGCATCAAGATTACACTATCTACAAGTGGACCAAAACGAGCTAAAACTTGATCTTCGTCACCTAGGAGTACCATCGGGTGCGTCCAGAAGGATTTCTAAGCCTATGGTACGTTTGCCGCCAACCGTGCACCTATCTTGCACCGACACTAACGGTCTCCAAGCGGACCGAAATGAGATTCCAGATGACCCACGTCACCTAAGAATTCCATCTGATGCCTCCAAAATGATTTATGAGCCTATGGTACATTCGGCGCAAACCATCCACCTATCTTGCATCAAGATTAGAACTATCTCCAAATGGAATGAAATGAGCTTCCACTTGAGCCTCATCACACAGGAGAACCATCGGGTGTGTCCAAAAGCGATTTCGATCCTATGGCACGTTTGGCACAAACCGTGCACCTATCTTCCACCGACATTAACACTTGTCTCCAAGCGGACCGAAAGCGAGATTCCACGTGACCAACGTCACCTTGGAGTTCCATAGCGTCGTCAAAGATTACACCGTCTCCAAATGGACTAAAAGCGAGCTACCACTTGAGCCTCGTCACCTAAGTGTACCATTGGGTGCATCCAATATGATTTCTGAGCCTATGGTACGTTCGGTGCAAACCGTGCACCTATCTTGCATCAAGCTTACACTGTCTCCAAACGGACTAAAATGAGCTACCACTTGAGCCTCGTCACTTAGATGTACCATTGGGTGCATCCAATATGATTTCTGAGCCTATGGTATCTTCGATGCAAACCGTGCACCTATCTTGCATCAAGATTACACTATCTCCAAATGCACCAAAATGAGCTACCACTTGAGCTTCGTCACCTAGGAGTACCATCGAGTGCGTCCAAAAGGATTTCTGAGCCTATGGTATGTTTGGCGCCAACCGTGCACCTATCTTGCACCGATACTAACAGTCTCCAAATGGACCGAAACGAGATTCCACAAGACCCACGTCACCTACGAGTTCCATTTGGTGCCTCCAAAACGATTTATGAGCCTATGCTATGTTCGGCGCAAACCATGCACCTATCTTGCGTCAAGATTAGCAATATCTCTGAGTAGATCGAAATGAGCTTCCACTTGAGCCCCATCACATAGGAGTACCATCGGGTGCGTCCAAAACGATTTTTGATCCTATGGGACGTTTGGCGCAAACCGGGCACCTATCTTGCAGTAACACTAACACTATCTCCAAACGGACCGAAACGAGATTCCACAAGACCCACATCACCTAGGAGTTCCATTGCATGCATCCAAAATGATTTCCGAGCCTATGGTACGTTCGGTGCAAACGCGCACCTATCTTGCGTGAAGATTACACTATCTCCAAATGGACTAAAATGAGCTACCACTTGAGCCTCGTCACCTAGGTGTACCATTGGGTGCATCCAATATGATTTCTGAGCCTATGGTATCTTCGGTGCAAACCGTGCACCTATCTTGCATCAAGATTACACTATCTCCAAGTGGACCGAAACGAGCTAACACTTGAGCTTCGTCACCTAGGAGTACCATCGGGTGCTTCCAAAAGGATTTCTGAGCCTATGGTACGTTTGCCGCCAACCATAAACCTATCTTGCACCGACAGTAACAGTCTCCAAACGGACCGAAATGAGATTCCAGATGACCCACGTCACGTAAGAATTCCATCTGGTGCCTCCAAAATGATTTATGAGCCTATGGTACATTCGGCGCAAACCTTCCACCTATCTTGCATCAAGATTAGTACTATCTCCGAATGGACTGAAATGAGCTTCCACTTGAGCCTCATGACATAGGAGAACCATCGGATGTGTCCAAAACGATGTCTGATCCTATGGCACGTTTGGCACAAACCGTGCACCTATCTTCCACCGACATTAACACTGTCTCCAAATGGACTGAAATGAGATTCCACGTGACCCACGTCACCTTGGAGTTCCATAGGGTGCGTCATAAATGATTTTTGAGCCTGTGGTACGTTTGGTGCAAACCGTGCACCTATCTTGCATCAAGATTACACCGTCTCCAAATGGACTAAAACGAGCTACCACTTGAGCCTTGTCACCTAAGGGTACCATTGGGTGCATCCAATATGATTTCTGAGCCTATGGTACGTTCGGTGGAAACCATGCACCTATCTAACATCAAGATTACATCGTCTCCAAATGGACTAAAACAAGATACCACTTGAGCCTCGTCATCTAAGTGTACCATTGGGTGCATCCAATATGATTTCTGAGCCTTTTACGTTCGGTGCAAACCGTGCACCTATCTTGCATCAAGATTACATCGTCTCCAAATGGACTAAAACGAGCTACCACTTGAGCCTCGTCACCTAGGAGTTCCATTGCGCGCGTCCAAAACGATTTCTGAGCCTATGATACGTTCGGTGCAAACCGTGCACCTATCTTGCATCAAGATTACACTATCCCCAAATGGACCGAAATGAGCTACCACTTGAGCTTCGTCACCTAGGAGTACCATCGGGTGCGTCCAAAAGGATTTCTAAGCCTATGTAAATGCGTTTGGCGCCAACCGTGCACCTACCTTGCACCGAAACTAACGGTCTCCAAGCGGATAAAGCGAGATGCCACATGACCCACGTCACCTAGGAGTTCCATCTGGTGCCTCCAAAATGATTTATGAGCCTATGGTATGTTCGGCGCAAACCATGCACCTATCTTGCGTCAAGATTAGCACTATCTCTAAACGGACTGATATGAGCTTCCACTTGAGCCTCATCACATAGGAGTAGCATCCGTTGCGTCCAAAAGGATTTATGATCCTATGGGATGTTTGGAGCAAATCGGGCACCTATCTTGCAGTGACACTAACACTATCTCCACACGGATCGAAATGAGATTCCACATGACCCACGTCACCTAGGAGTTCCATTGCATGCGTCCAAATTCCGAGCCTATGGTATGTTCGGTGCAAACCGTGCACCAATCTTGCATCAAGCTTACACTGTCTCCAAATGGACTAAAATGAGCTACCACTTAAGCCTCGTCACCTAGGTGTACCATTGGGTGCATCCAATATGATTTCTAAGCTTATGGTATCTTCGGTGCAAACCGTGCACCAATCTTGCATCAAGATTACACTATCTCCAAATGCACCAAAACGAACTACCACTTGAGCTTCGTCACCTAGGAGTACCATCGGGTGCGTCCAAAAAGATTTCTGAGCCTATGGTATGTTTGGCACCAACCGTGCACCTATCTTGCACCGATACTAACAGTCTCCGAACGGACCGAAACGAGATTACACAAGACCCACGTCACCTAGGAGTTCCATTTGGTGCCTCCAAAATGATTTATGAGCCTATGGTATGTTCGGCGCAAACCATGCACCTATCTTGCGTCAAGATTAGCAATATCTCTAAATAGATCGAAATGAGCTTCCACTTGAGCCCCATCACATAGGAGTACCATCGGGTGCGTCCAAAACGATTTTTGATACTATGGGACGTTTGGCGCAAACCGGGCACCTATCTTGCAGTGATACTAACACTATCTCCAAACGGACCGAAACGAGATTCCACAAGACCCACATCACCTAGGAGTTCCATTGCATGCATCCAAAATGATTTCCGTGCCTATGGTACGTTCGGTGCAAACGCGCACCTATCGTGCGTCAAGATTACACTATATCCAAATGGACTAAAACGAGCTACCGGTTGAGCCTCGTCACCTAGGTGTACATTGGGTGCAACCAAAATGATTTACGAGCATATAGTGTACGGACGGTGCAAACCGTTCACCTATCTTGCATCAAGATTACACTATCTCCAAGTGGACCAAAGCGAGGTAACACTTGAGCCGTCACCTAGGAGTACCATCAGTGCGTCCAAAAGGATTTCGAGCCTATAGTACGTTTGCCGCCAACCGTGAACCTATCTTGCACCGACACTAACGGTCTCCAAAGCGGACCGAAATGAGATTCCAGATGACCCACGTCACCTAAGAGTTCTATCTGGTGCCTCCAAAATGATTTATGAGCCTATGGTACATTCGGCGCAAACCATGCTCCTATCTTGCATCAAGATTAGAACTCTCTCAAAATGGACTGAGATGAGCTTCCACTTGAGCCTCATCACATAGGAGAACCATCGGGTGTGTCCAAAATGATTTCTGATCCATTGGCTCGTTTGGCACAAACCATGCACCTATCTTCCACCGACATTAACACTGTCTCCAAACGGACCAAAACGAGATTCCACGTGACCCACGTTACCTTGGAGTTCCATAGGGTGCGTCATAAATGATTCTTGAGCCTATGGTACGTTCGGTGCAAACCGTGCACCTATCTTGCATCAAGATTACACGGTCTCCAAATGGACTAAAACGAGCTACCAGTTGAGCCTCGTCACCTAGATGTACGTAGGGTGCATCCAAAATGATTTATGAGCCTATGGTACGTACGGTGCAAACCGTGCACCTATCTTGCTTCAAGATTACATCGTCTCCAAATGGACTAAAACAAGCTACCACTTGAGCCTCGTCACCTAAGTGTACCATTGGGTGCATCCAACATGATTTCTGAGCCTATGGTATGTCCGGTGCAAATCGTGCACCTATCTTGCATCAAGATTACAGTCTCCAAATGGACAAAACGAGCTACCACTTGAGCCTCGTCACCTAGGTGTACATTGGGTGCATCCAAAATGATTTCTGAGCCTATGGTACGTTCGGTGCAAACCGTGCACCTATCTTGCATCAAGATTACATCGTCTCCAAATGGACTAAAAGGAGCTACTAGTTGAGCCTCGTCACCTAAGTGTACCATTGGGTGCATCCAATATGATTTCTGAGCCTATGGTATGTCCGGTGCAAATCGTGCACCTATCTTACATCAAGATTACACGGTCTCCAAATGGAGAAAACGAGCTACCAGTTGAGCCTCGTCACCTAGGTGTACATTGGGTGCATCCAAAATGATTTCTGAGCCTATGGTACATTCGGTGCAAACCGTGCACCTATCTTGCATCAAGATTACACTATCTCCAAATGGACCAAAACGAGCTACCACTTGAGCTTCGTCACCTAGGAGTACCATCGGGTGCGTCCAAAAGGATTTCTGAGCCTATGGTACGTTTGGCGCCAACCGTGCACCTATCTTCCACCGAAATTAACACTGTCTCCAAACGGACCGAAACGAGATTCCACTTGACCCACGTGACCTTGGAGTTCCATAGGGTGCGTCATAAATGATTTCTGAGCCTATGGTACGTTCGGTGCAAACCGTGCACCTATCTTCCATCAAGATTACATCGTCTCCAAACGGAATAAAACGAGCTACCACTTGAGCCTCGTCACCTAAGTGTACCATTGGGTGCATCCAATATGATTTCTGAGCCTATGGTATGTCCGGTGCAAACCGTGCACCTATCTTGCATCAAGCTTAGATCGTCTCCAAATGGACTAAAACGAGCTACCACTTGAGCCTCGTCACCTAAGTGTACCATCGGGTGCATCCAATATGATTTCTGAGCCTATGGTACGTTCGGTGCAAACCGTGCAACTATCTTGCATTAAGATTACATCGTCTCCAAATGGACTAAAACGAGCTACCACTTGAGCCTCGTCACCTAGGAGTACCATCGGGTGCGTCCAAAAGGATTTCTGAGCCAATGGTACGTTTGGCGCCAACCGTGCACCTATCTTCCACCGACATTAACACTATCTCCAAACAGACCGAAACGAGATTCCACATGACCCACGTCGCCTAGGAGTTCCATAGGGTACGTTTGGTGCAAACCGTGCACCAATCTTTCATCCAGATTACATCGTCTCCAAATGGACTAAAACGAGCTACCACTTGAGCCTCGTCAACTAAGTCTACCATTGGGTGCATCCAATATGATTTCTGAGCCTATGGTACGTTCGGTGCAAACCGTGCACCTATCTTGCATCAAGATTACATTGTCTCCAAATGGACTAAAATGAGCTACCACTTGAGCCTTGTCACCTAAGTGTACCATTGGGTGCATCCAATATGATTTCTGAGCCTATGGTACGTTCGGTGCAAACCGTGCACCTATCTTGCATCAAGATTACATCGTCTCCAAATGGACTAAAACGAGCTACCACTTGAGCCTCGTCACCTAAGTGTACCATTGGGTGCATCCAATATGATTTCTGAGCCTATGGTATGTTCGGTGCAAACCGTGCACCTATCTTGCATCAAGCTTACACTTTGTCCAAATGGACTAAACTGAGCTACCACTTGAGCCTCGTGACCTAGATGTATCATTGGGTGCATCCAATATGATTTCTGAGCCTATGGTATCTTCGGTGCAAACCGTGCACCTATCTTGCATCAAGATTACTCTATCTCCAAGTGGACCGAAATGAGCTAACACTTGAGCTTCGTCACCTAGGAGTACCATCGGGTGCATCCAAAAGGATTTTTGAGCCTATGGTACGTTTGCCGCCAACCGTGCACCTATCTTGCACCGACACTAACAGTCTCCAAACGGACCGAAATGAGATTCCAGATGACCCACGTCACCTAAGAATTCGATCTGGTGCCTCCAAAATGATTTATGAGCCAATGGTACATTCGGCGGAAACCATCCACCTATCTTGCATCAAGATTAGAACTATCTCCAAATGGAATGAAATGAGCTTCCACTTGAGCCTCATCACATACGAGAACCATCGGGTGTGTCCAAAACGATTTCTGATCCTATGGCACGTTTGGCACAAACCGTGCACCTATCTTCCACCGACATTAACACTGTCTCCAAACGGACCGAAACGAGATTCCACATGACCCACGTCACCTTGGAGTTCCATAGGGTGCGTCATAAATGATTTTTGAGCCTATGGTACGTTTGGTGCAAACCGTGCACCTATCTTGCATCAAGATTACACCGTCTCCAAATGGACTAAAACGAGCAACCACTTGAGCCTCGTCACCTAAGTGTACCATTGGGTGCATCCAATATGATTTCTGAGCCTATGGTACATTCGGTGCATACCGTGCACCTATCTTCCATCAAGATTACATCATCTCCAAATGGACTAAAACGAGCTACCACTTGAGCCTCGTCACCTAAGTGTACCATTGGGTGCATCCAATATGATTTCTGAGCCTATGGTATGTCCGGTGCAAATCGTGCACCTATCTTGCATCAAGATTACACGGTCTCCAAATGGACAAAACGAGCTACCAGTTGAGCCTCATCACCTAGGTGTCAATTGGGTGCATCCAAAATGATTTCTGAGCCTATGGTACATTCGGTGCAAACCGTGCACCTATCTTGCATCAAGATTACACTATCTCCAAATGGAACAAAACGAGCTACCACTTGAGCTTTGTCACCTAGGAGTACCATCGGGTGCGTCCAAAAGGATTTCTGAGCCTATGGTACGTTTGGCGCCAATCGTGCACCTATCTTCCACCAAAATTAACACTGTCTCCAAACGGACCGAAATGAGATTCCACGTGACCCACGTGACATTGGAGTTCCATAGGGTGCGTCATAAATGATTTCTGAGCCTATGGTACGTTCGGTGCAAACCGTGCACCTATCTTCCATCAAGATTACATCGTCTCCAAATGGACTAAAACGAGCTACCACTTGAGCCTTGTCACCTAAGTGTACCATTGGGTGCATCCAATATGATTTCTGAGCCTATGGTATGTCCGGTGCAAACCGTGCACCTATCTTGCATCAAGGTTACATCGTCTCCAAATGGACTAAAACGAGCTACCACTTGAGCCTCGTCACCTAAGTGTACCATCGGGTGCATCCAATATGATTTCTGAGCCTATGGTACGTTCAGTGCAGACCGTGCACCTATCTTGCATTAAGATTACATCGTCTCCAAATGGACTAAAACGAGCTACCACTTGAGCCTCGTCACCTAGGAGTACCATCAGGTGCGTCCAAAAGGATTTCTGAGCCAATGGTACGTTTGGCGCCAACCGTGCACCTATCTTCCACCGACATTAACACTATCTCCAAATTGACCGAAACGAGATTCCACATGACCCACGTCACCTAGGAGTTCCATAGGGTACGTTTGGTGCAAACCGTGCACCACTCTTGCATCAAGATTACATCGTGTCCAAATGGACTAAAACGAGCTACCACTTGAGCCTCATCACCTAAGTGTACCATTGGGTGCATCCAATATGATTTCTGAGCCTATGGTACGTTCGGTGCAAACCGTGCACCTATCTTGCATCAAGATTACATTGTCTCCAAATGGACTAAAATGAGCTACCACTTGAGCCTTGTCACCTAAGTGTACCATTGGGTGCATCCAATATGATTTCTGAGCCTATGGTACGTTCGGTGCAAACCGTGCACCTATCTTGCATCAAGATTACATCGTCTCCAAATGGACTAAAACGAGCTACCACTTGAGCCTCGTCACCTAAGTGTACCATTGGGTGCATCCAATATGATTTCTGAGCCTATGGTATCTTCGGTGCAAACCGTGCACCTATCTTGCATCAAGATTACACTATCTCCAAATGGACCAAAACGAGCTACCACTTGAGCTTCGTCACCTAGGAGTACCATCGGGTGCGTCCAAAAGGATTTCTGAGCCTATGGTACGTTTGGCGCCAACCGTGCACCTATCTTCCACCGACATTAACACTATCTCCAAACAGATCAAAACTAGATTCAACATGACCCACGTCACCTAGGAGTTCCATTGCATGCGTCCAAATTCTGAGCCTATGGTATGTTCGGTGCAAACCGTGCACCTATCTTACGTCAAGATTACACTATCTCGAAATGGACTAAAACGAGCTTGCAGATGAGCTTCGTCACCTAGGTGTACCATTGGGTGCATACAAAATGATTTCTGAGCCTATGGTTTGTTCGGTGCAAACCGTGCACCTATCTGGCGTCAAGATTACACTATCTCCAAATGGATCAAAACGAGCTACCACTTGGGCTTTGTCACCTAGGGGTACCACCGGGTGCGTCCAAAAGGATTTCTGAGCCTATGGTATGTTTGGCGCGAACCGTGCACTTATGTTGCACAACACTAACAGTCTCCAAACGGACCAAACGGACTGAAATGAGCTTCCACTTGATCCTCATCACATAGGAGAACCATCGGGTCTGTCCAAAACGATTTCTGATCCTATGGCATGTTTGGTACAAACCGTGCACCTATTTTGCACAGACATTAACACTATCTCCAAACGGACCGAGACGAGATTCCACGTGACCCACATCACCTAGGAGTTCCATCGAGTGCGTCCAAAATGATTTCTGACCCTATGGTACGTTTGGTGCAAACCGTGCACCTATCTTGCATCAAGATTACACTGTTTCCAAATGGACTAAAACGAGCTAGGAGATGAGCTTCGTCACCTAGGTGTACCATCGGGTGCGTCCAAAATGATTTCCGAGCCTATGGTACGTTCGGTGCAAACCGTGCACTTTTCTTACGTCAAGATTACACTATCTCCAAAAGGACTAAAATGAGCTACTAGTTGAGCCTCATCACCTAGGTGTACATTGGGTGCACTGAAAATGATTTCTGAGCCTATGGTACGTTCGGTGCAAACCGTGCACCTATCTTGCGTCAAGATTACACTATCTGCAAATGGACCGAAATGAGCTAGCACTTGAGCTTTGTCACCTATAAGTAGCATTGGGTGCGTCCAAAAGGATTTCTAAGCCTTTGGTACATTTGGCGCCAACCGTGCACCAATCTTGCACTGACACTAAAAGTCTCCAAAAGGACCGAAACAATATTCCACATGACCCACGTCGCCTAGGAGTTCCATCTGGTGCCTCCAAAATGATTTATGAGCCTATGGTATGTTCGGCGCAAACCATGCACCTATCTTGCGTCAAGATTAGCACTATCTCTAAACGGACTGAAATGAGCTTCCACTTGAGCCTCGTCACCTAGGAGTTCCATTGCGCGCGTCGAAAATGATTTCCGAGCCTATGATACGTTTGGTGCAAACCGTGCACCTATCTTGCGTCAATATTACACTATCTCCAAATGGACCGAAATGAGCTACCACTTGAGCTTCGTCACCTAGGAGTACCTTCGGGTGCGTTCAAAAGGATTTCTGAGCCTATGGTACGTTTGGCGCCAACCGTGCACCTACATTGCACCGACACTAACAGTCTCCAAACGGACCGAAACGAGATGCCACATGACCCACGTCACCTATGAGTTCCATTTGGTGCCTCCAAAACGATTTACGAGCCTATGGTATGTTCGGCGCAAACCATGCACCTATCTTGCGTCAAGATTAGCAATATCTCTAAATAGATCGAAATGAGCTTCCACTTGAGCCCCATCACATAGGAGTAACATCGGGTACGTCCAAAACGATTTTTGATCCTATGGGACGTTTGGCGCAAACCGGGCATCAAGCTTACACTGTCTCCAAATGGACTAAAATGAGCTACGACTTGAGCCTCGTCACCTAGGTGTACCATTGGGTGCATCCAATTTGATTTCTAAGCCTATGGTATCTTCGGTGCAAACCGTGCACCTATCTTGCATCAAGATTACACTATCTCCAAATGGACCAAAACGAGCTACCACTTGAGCTTTGTCACCTAGGAGTACCATCGGGTGCGTCCAAAAGGATTTCTGAGCCTATGGTACGTTTGGCGCCAACCGTGCACCTATCTTGCACCGATACTAACAGTCTCCAAACGGACCGAAATGAGATTCCACAAGACCCACGTCACCTAGGAGTTCCATCTGGTGCCTCCAAAACGATTTACGAGCCCCATCACATAGGAGTTCCATCTGGTGCCTCCAAAACGATTTACGAGCCCCATCACATAGGAGTACCATCGGGTGCGTCCAAAACGATTTTTGATCCTATGGGACGTTTGGCGCAAACCGGGCACCTATCTTGCAGTGACACTAACACTATCTCCAAACGGACCGAAACGAGATTCCACAAGACCCACATCACCTAGGAGTTCCATTGCATGCATCCAAAATGATTTCCGAGCCTATGGTATGTTCGGTGCAAACGCGCACCTATCTTGCATCAAGATTACACTATCTCCAAATGGACCAAAATGAGCTACCAGTTGAGCCTCGTCACCTAGGTGTCCATTGGGTGCATCCAAAATGATTTCTAAGCATATGGTACGTACGGTGCAAACCGTGCACCTATCTTGCATCAAGATTACACTATCTCCAAGTGGACCGAAACGAGCTAACCCTTGAGCTTTGTCACCTAGGAGTACCATCGGGTGCGTCCAAAAGGATTTCTGAGCCTATGGTATGTTTGCCGCCAACCGTGAACCTATCTTGCACCGACACTAACAGTCTCCAAACGGACCGAAATGAGATCCCAGATGAACCATGTCACCTAAGAATTCCATCTGGTGCCTATGGTACATTCGGCGCAAACCATCCACCTATCGTGCATCAAGATTAGAACTATCTCCAAATGGACTGAAATGAGCTTCCACTTGAGCCTCATCACATAGGAGAACCATTGGGTGTGTCCAAAACAATGTCTGATCCTATGGCACCTTTGGCACAAACCGTGCACCTATCTTCCACCGACATTAACACTGTCTCCAAATGGACTGAAACGAGATTCCACGTGACCCACGTCACCTTGGAATTCCATAGGGTGCGTCATAAATGATTTTTGAGCCTATGGTACGTTTGGTGCAAACCGTGCACCTATCTTGCATCAAGATTACACTGTCTCCAAATGGACTAAAACGAGCTACCACTTGAGCCTCGTCACCTAAGTGTACCATTGGGTGCATCTAATATGATTTCTGAGCCTATGGTACGTTCGGTGCAAACCGTGCACCTATCTTGCATCAAGATTACATCGTCTGCAAATGGACTAAAACAAGCTACCACTTGAGCCTCATCACCTAAGTGTACCATTGGGTGCATCCAATATGATTTCTGAGCCTATGGTACATTCGGTGCAAACCGTGCACCTATCTGGCATCAAGATTACATCGTCTCCAAATGGACTAAAACGAGCTACCACTTGAGCCTCGTCACCTAGGAGTTCCATTGCGTGCGTCCAAAACGATTTCTGAGCCTATGATACGTTTGGTGCAAACCGTGCACCTATCTTGCGTCAAGATTACACTATCTCCAAATGGACCGAAATGAGCTACCACTTGAACTTCGTCCCCTAGGAGTACCTTCGGGTGCGTTCAAAAGGATTTCTGAGCCTGTGGTATGTTTGGCGCAAATCGGGCACCTATCTTGCAGTGACACTAACACTATCTCCAAACTGATCGAAACGAGATTCCACATGACCCACGTCACCTAGGAGTTCCATTGCATGCGTCCAAATTCCGAGCCTATGGTATGTTCGGTGCAAACCGTGCACCTATCTTGCATCAAGCTTACACTGTCTCCAAATAGACTAAAATGAGCTACCACTTGAGCCTCGTCACCTAGGTGTACCATTGGGTGCATCCAATATGATTTCTGAGCCTATGGTATCTTCGGTGCAAACCGTGCACCTATCTTGCATCAAGATTACACTATCTCCAAGTGGACCGAAACGAGCTAACACTTGAGCCTCGTCACCTAGGTGTACATTGGGTGCATCCAAAATGATTTCTGAGCCTATGGTACGTTCGGTGCAAACCGTGCACCTATCTTGCATCAAGATTACATCGTCTCCAAATGGACTAAAAGGCGCTACTAGTTGAGCCTCGTCACCTAAGTGTACCATTGGGTGCATCCAATATGATTTCTGAGCCTATGGTATCTTCGGTGCAAACCGTGCACATATCTTGCATCAAGATTACACTATCTCCAAATGGACCAAAACGAGGTAACACTTGAGCTTCGTCACCTTGGAGTACCATCGGGTGCGTCCAAAAGGATTTCTGAGCCTATGGTACGTTTGCCGCCAACCGTGAACCTATCTTGCACCGACACTAACAGTCTCCAAACGGACCGAAATGAGATTCCAGATCACCCACGTCACCTAAGAATTCCATCTGGTGCCTCCAAAATGATTTATGAGCCTATGGTACATTCGGCACAAACCAACCACCTATCTTGCATCAAGATTAGAACTATCTCCAAATGGACTGAAATGAGCTTCCACTTGAGCCTCATCACATAGGAGAACCATCGGGTGTGTCCAAAACGATGTCTGATCCTATGGCACGTTTGGCACAAACCGTGCACCTATCTTCCACCGACATTAACACTGTCTCCAAACGGACCGAAACAAGATTCCACGTGACCCACGTCACCTTGGAGTTCCATAGGGTGCGTCATAAATGATTTTTGAGCCTATGGTATGTTCGGCGCAAACCATGCACCTATCTTGCGTCAAGATTAGCACTATCTCTAAACGGACTGAAATGAGCTTCCACTTGAGCCACATCACATAGGAGTACCATCGGTTGTGTCCAAAAGTATTTATGATCCTATGGGATGTTTGGCGCAAATCGGGCACCTATCTTGCAGTGACACTAACACTGTCTCCAAACTGATCGAAATGAGATTCCACATGACCCACATCACCTAGGAGTTCCATTGCATGCGTCCAAATTCCGAGCCTATGGTATGTTCGGTGCAAACCGTGCACCTATCTTGCATCAAGCTTACACTGTCTCCAAATAGACTAAAATGAGCTACCACTTGAGCCTCGTCACCTAGGTGTACCATTGGGTGCATCCAATATGATTTCTGAGCCTATGGTATCTTGGTGCATACCGTGGCACCTATCTTGCATCAAGATTACACTATCTCCAAGTGGACCAAAGCGAGCTAACACTTGAGCTTCGTCACCTAGGAGTACCATCAAAAGGTGCGTCCAAAAGGATTTACGAGCCTATGGTACGTTTGCCGCCAACCGTGAACCTATCTTGCACCGACACTAACAGTCTCCAAACGGACCGAAATGAGATTCCAGATCACCCACGTCACCTAAGAATTCCATCTGGTGCCTCCAAAATGATTTATGAGCCTATGGTACATTCGGCACAAACCATCCACCTATCTTGCATCAAGATTAGAACTATCTCCAAATGGACTGAAATGAGCTTCCACTTGAGCCTCATCACATAGGAGAACCATCGGGTGTGTCCAAAAGCGATGTTCGATCCTATGGCACGTTTGGCACAAACCGTGCACCTATCTTCCACCGACATTAACACTTTGTCTCCAAAGCGGACCGAAACGAGATTCCACGTGACCCACGTCACCTTGGAGTTCCATAGGGTGCGTCATAAATGATTTTTGAGCCTATGGTATGTTCGGCGCAAACCATGCACCTATCTTGCGTCAAGATTAGCACTATCTCTAAACGGACTGAAATGAGCTTCCACTTGAGCCACATCACATAGGAGTACCATCGGTTGTGTCCAAAAGTATTTATGATCCTATGGGATGTTTGGCGCAAATCGGGCACCTATCTTGCAGTGACACAAACACTATCTCCAAACTGATCGAAACGAGATTCCACATGACCCACATCACCAAGGAGTTCCATTGCATGCGTCCAAATTCCGAGCCTATGGTATGTTCGGTGCAAACCGTGCACCTATCTTCCATCAAGCTTACACTGTCTCCAAATAGACTAAAATGAGCTACCACTTGAGCCTCATCACCTAGGTGTACCATTGGGTGCATCCAATATGATTTCTGAGCCTATGGTATCTTCGGTGCAAACCGTGCACCTATCTTGCATGAAGATTACACTATCTCCAAGTGGACCGAAACGAGCTAACACTTGAGCTTCGTCACCTAGGAGTACCATCGGGTGCGTCCAAAAGGATTTCTGAGCCTATGGTACGTTTGCCGCCAACCGTGAACCTATCTTGCACCGACACTAACAGTCTCCAAACAGACCGAAATGAGATTCCAGATCACCCACGTCACCTAAGAATTCCATCTAGTGCCTCCAAAATGATTTATGAGCCTATGGTACATTCGGCACAAACCATCCACCTATCTTGCATCAAGATTAGAACTATCTCCAAATGGACTGAAATGAGCTTCCACTTGAGCCTCATCACATAGGAGAACCATCGGGTGTGTCCAAAACGATGTCTGATCCTATGGCACGTTTGGCACAAACCGTGCACCTATCTTCCACCGACATTAACACTGTCTCCAAACGGACCGAAACAAGATTCCACGTGACCCACGTCACCTTGGAGTTCCATAGGGTGCGTCATAAATGATTTTTGAGCCTATGGTATGTTCGGCGCAAACCATGCACCTATCTTGCGTCAAGATTAGCACTATCTCTAAACGGACTGAAATGAGCTTCCACTTGAGCCACATCACATAGGAGTACCATCGGTTGTGTCCAAAAGTATTTATGATCCTATGGGATGTTTGGCGCAAATCGGGCACCTATCTTGCAGTGACACTAACACTATCTCCAAACTGATCGAAACGAGATTCCACATGACCCACATCACCTAGGAGTTCCATTGCATGCGTCCAAATTCCGAGCCTATGGTATGTTCGGTGCAAACCGTGCACCTATCTTGCATCACACTGTCTCCAAATAGACTAAAATGAGCTACCACTTGAGCCTCGTCACCTAGGTGTACCATTGGGTGCATCCAATATGATTTCTAAGCCTATGGTATCTTCGGTGCAAACCGTGCACCTATCTTGCATCAAGATTACACTATCTCCAAGTGGACCGAAACGAGCTAACACTTGAGCTTCGTCACCTAGGAGTACCATCGGGTGCGTCCAAAAGGATTTCGAGCCCTGTATGCGTTTGCCAACCGTGAACCTATCTTGCACCGACACTAACAGTCTCCAAACGGACCGAAATGAGATTCCAGATCACCCACGTCACCTAAGAATTCCATCTGGTGCCTCCAAAATGATTTATGAGCCTATGGTACATTCGGCGCAAACCATCCACCTATCTTGCATCAAGATTAGAACTATCTCCAGATGGACTGTAATGAGCTTCCACTTTGGCCTCATCACCTAGGAGAACCATCGGGTGTGTCCAAAACGATGTCTGATCCTATGGCACGTTTGGCACAAACCGTGCACCTATCTTCCACCGACATTAACACTGTCTCCAAATGGACCGAAACGAGATTCCACGTGACCCACGTCACCTTGGAGTTCCATAGGGTGCGTCATAAATGATTTTTAAGCCTATGGTACGTTTGGTGCAAACCGTGCACCTATCTTGCATCAAGATTACACCGTCTCCAAATGGACTAAAACGAGCTACCACTTGAGCCTCGTCACCTAAGTGTACCATTGGGTGCATCCAATATGATTTCTGAGCCTATGGTACGTTCGGTGCAAACCGTGCACCTATCTTGCATCAAGATTACATCGTCTCCAAATGGACTAAAACAAGCTACCACTTGAGCCTCGTCACCTAAGTGTACCATTGGGTGCATCAATATGATTTCGAGCCTATAGTGCGTTCGGTGCAAACCGTGCACCTATCTTGCATCAAGATTACATCGTCTCCAAATGGACTAAAACAAGCTACCACTTGAGCCTCGTCACCTAAGTGTACCATTGGGTGCATCAATATGATTTTACGAGCCTATGGTGCGTTCGGTGCAAACCGTGCACCTATCTTGCATCAAGATTACACTGTCTCCAAATGGACTAAAACGAGCTACCACTTGAGCCTCGTCATCTAAGTGTACCATTGGGTGCATCCAATATGATTTCTGAGCCTATGATACGTTCGGTGCAAACCGTGCACCTATCTTGCATCAAGAGTACATCGTCTCCAAATGGACTAAATCAAGCTACCACTTGAGCCTCGTCACCTAAGTGTACCATTGGGTGCATCCAATATGATTTCTGAGCCTATGGTACGTTCGGTGCAAACCGTGCACCTATCTTGCATCAAGATTACATCGTCTCCAAATGGACTAAAACGAGCTACCACTTGAGCCTCGTCACCTAAGTGTACCATTGGGTGCATCCAATATGATTTCTGAGCCTATGGTATGTTCGGTGCAAACCATGCACCTATCTTGCATCAAGATTACATCGTCTCCAAATGGACTAAACCAAGCTACCACTTGAGCCTCGTCACCTAAGTGTACCATTGGGTGCATCCAATATGATTTTTGAGCCTATGGTACGTTCGGTGCAAACCGTGCACCTATCTTGCATCAAGATTACACTATCTCCAAATGGACCAAAACGAGCTACCACTTGAGCTTTGTCACCTAGGAGTACCATCGGGTGCGTCCAAAAGGATTTCTGAGCCTATGGTACGTTTGGCGCCAACCGTGCACCTATCTTGCACCGACACTAACAGTCTCCAAATGGACCGAAACGAGATTCCACATGACCCATGTCACCTAGGAGTTCCATCTGGTGCCTCCAAAACGATTTATGAGCCTATGGTCTGTTTGGCGCAAACCATGCACCTATCTTGCGTCAAGATTAGCAATATCTCTAAACAGATCGAAATGAGCTTCCACTTGAGCCTCATCACATAGGAGTACCATCGGGTGCGTCCAATACGATTTCTGATCCTATGGCATGTTTGGCTCAAACCGTGCACCTATCTTGCACCGACATTAACACTGTCGCCAAATGGACCAAAACGAGATTCCATGTGACCCACGTTACCTAGGAGTTCCATCGGGTGCGTCCAAAATGATTTCCGAGCCTATGATACGTACGGTGCAAATCGTGCACCTATCTTGCATCAAGCTAACATTGTCTCCAAATGGACTAAAATGAGCTACCACTTGAGCCTGGTCACCTAGATGTACCATTGGGTGCATCCAACATGATTTCTGAGCCTATGGTATGTTCGGTGCAAACCGTGCACCTATCTTGCATCAAGATTAGCACTATCTCCAAACAGACCGAAATGAGCTTCAACCTGAGCCTCATCACATAGGAGAACGATCGGGTGCGTCCAAAACGATTTCTGATCCTATGGGACGTTTGGCGCAAACCAGGCACCTATCTTGTAGTGAAACTAACACTGTCTCCAAACGGACCGAAATGAGATTCCATATGACCCACGTCACCTAGGAGTTCCATTGCGTGCGTCCAAAACGATTTCCAAGCCTATGGTACGTTCGGTGTAAACCGTGCAACTATCTTGCGTCATGATTACACTATCTCCAAATGGACAAAAACGAGCTACCAGTTGAGCCTCGTCACCTAGGTGTGCATTGGGTGCATCCAAAATGATTTCTGAGCCTATGGTACATACGGTGCAAACCGTCCACCTATCTTGCAGCGACACTAACAATATCTCCAAATGGATCGAAACGAGATTCCACATGACCCACGTCACCTAGGAGTTCCATTGCTTGCGTCCAAATTCTGAGCCTATGGTATGTACGGTGCAAATCGTGCACCTATCTTGCATCAAGCAAACATTGTCTCCAAATGGACTAAAATGAGCTACCACTTGAGCCTCGTCACCTAGGTGTACCATTGGGTGCATCCAACATGATTTCTGAGCCTATGGTATGTTCGGTGCAAACCGTGGACCTATCTTGCATCAAGATTACACTATATCCAAGTGGACCGAAACGAGTTAACACTTGAGCTTCGTCACCTAGGAGTACCATCGGGTGCGTCCAAAAGGATTTCTGAGCCTATGGTACGTTTGCCGCCAACCGTGAACCTATCTTGCACCAACACTAACAGTCTCCAAACGGACCGAAATGAGATTCCAGATCACCCACGTCACCTAAGAATTCCATCTGGTGCCTCCAAAATGATTTATGAGCCTATGGTACATTCGGCGCAAACCATCCACCTATCTTGCATCAAGATTAGAACTATCTCCAAATTGAGTGAAATGAGCTTCCACTTGAGCCTCATCACATAGGAGAACCATCGGGTGTGTCCAAAACGATGTCTGATCCTATGGCACGTTTGGCACAAATCGTCGCACCTATCTTCCACCGACATTAACTTTGTCTCCCAAGCGGACGAAAGCGAGATTCCACGTGACCCACGTCACCTTGGAGTTCCATAGGGTGCGTCATAAATGATTTTTGAGCCTATGGTACGTTTGGTGCAAACCGTGCACCTATCTTGCATCAAGATTACACCGTCTCCAAATGGACTAAAACGAGCTACCACTTGAGCCTCGTCACCTAAGTGTACCATTGGGTGCATCCAATATGATTTCTGAGCCTATGGTATGTTCGGTGCAAACCGTGCACCTATCTTGCATCAAGCTTACACTGTCTCCAAATGGACTAAAATGAGCTACCACTTCAGCCTCGTCACCTAGGTGTACCATTGGGTGCATCCAATATGATTTCTAAGCCTATGGTATCTTCGGTGCAAACCGTGCACCTATCTTTCATCAAGATTACACTATCTCCAAATGGACCAAAACGAGCTACCACTTGAGCTTCCTCACCTAGGAGTACCATCGGGTGCATCCAAAAGGATTTCTGAGCCGATGGTACGTTTGGCGCCAACCGTGCACCTATCTTGCACCGATACTAACAGTCTCTAAACAGACCGAAACGAGATTCCACATGACCCATGTCACCTAGGAGTTCCATCTGGTGCCTCCAAAACGATTTATGAGCCTATGGTATGTTCGGCGCAAACCATGCACCTATCTTGCGTCAAGATTAGCAATATCTCTAAATAGATCGAAATGAGCTTCCACTTGAGCCTCATCACATAGGAGTACCATCAGGTCCGTCCAAAACGATTTTTGATCCTATGGGACGTTTGGCGCAAACCGGGCACCTATCTTGCAGTGACACTAACACTATCTCCAAATGGACCGAAACGAGATTCCTCAAGACCCACGTCACCTAGGAGTTCCATTGCATGCATCCAAAATGATTTCCTAGCCTATGGTACGTTCGGTGCAAACGCGCACCTATCTTGCGTCAAGATTACACTATCTCCAAATGGACTATAACGAGCTACCAGTTGAGCCTCGTCACCTAGGTGTACATTGGTTGCATCCAAAATAATTTCTGAGCATATGGTACGTACGGTGCAAACCGTGCACCTATCTTGCATCAAGATTACACTATCTCCAAGTGGACCGAAACGAGCTAACACTTGAGCTTCGTCACCTAGGAGTACCATCGGGTGCGTCCAAAATGATTTCTGAGCGTATGGTACGTTTGCCGCCAACCGTGCACCTATCTTGCACCGACACTAACAGTCTCCATATGGACCGAAATGAGATTCCAGATGATCCACGTCACCTAAGAATTCCATCTGGTGCCTCCAAAATGATTTATGAGCCTATGGTACATTCGGCGCAAACCATCCACCTATCTTGCATCAAGATTAGAACTATCTCCAAATGGACTGAAATGAGCTTCCACTTGAGCCTCATCACATAGGAGAACCATCGGGTGTGTCCAAAACGATTTCTTATCCTATGGCACGTTTGGCACAAACCGTGCACCTATCTTCCACCGACATTAACACTGTCTCCAAACGGACCGAAACGAGATTCCACGTGACCCACGTCACCTTGGAGTTCCATAGGGTGCGTCATAAATGATTTTTGAGTGATAAGATCCTGCTAGGGTTTGTGGATGATCTTTCGATGAGAGGCGTGAGATAACTCGATTTGGTGGATGGAGATGACGTTCATGGCCCAACTACAGCCTTCCAAGACTGCGCCTTAGCAACCGATACACCACCTCCAAAGGCCGTCACGATCTTGTGGAGCGCGACAACCAGCCACTAGGGCTCCCGTCCTGCAAGCAATCGATGAACTAGCAAGAACAAGGAAACAAGCACTGAATTTGCAAGATGAAATTGAAAACCTCAAACTGAATCTTATTATGAGTGGGGTTCCGAAGACAAGGAGACGGGCGGCTGGATCAGCACGCGCGCCTACAAGCAAGTAGCAAAGGCTAAACTTGATCTAAACAAAACCCGAGTGTCTTGGCGGCGGCCAAAGGGTATATAACATGGGGTGGACGACCAACAAGGTGTTTGGCTCGTACTCCAACCCTAAGACACGTCCCTAATGGACCCTAAGACGATACACAGCCCATCGAACTAAAATAAGGTGACGCAGCACCCTGGACATAAAGAACTCTCGACGGTAATTGAATAATTGCCGATGCTGCCGAACAGATATGGACGTGGAACGGGTTCCATATGAAAGTAGACTTGATAATCTTTCCAACAAGTCCTAAAGAGCCCGAATCCGACTCCGTATGCAACCGTGGTGATGGTCACAAGTTGGTGCCTTTCTGCAGTCCGAATCCAGCCATCGCGAATCCTTCTCCCTTTCGGTCTTCTCCTTGGTTCCTAATCAAAACAAGAGTGCACACGTTTCCAAGATCTAAACAAGATGGACAGGAGCTCAAGAGGCAACTCACTTGATGATTAATTTTACGAGCACGAGCACGAGTAAGAGGACCAGCGATAGGTACTGGTGTCGGCGCGGATGCGTCGTCGGTGTTGATGTCCTCATCATTGAGCCTATGGTACGTTTGGTGCAAACCGTGCACCTATCTTGCATCAAGATTACACCGTCTCCAAATGGACTAAAACGAGCTACCACTTGAGCCTCGTCACCTAAGTGTACCATTGGGTGCATCCAATATGATTTCTGAGCCTATGGTACGTTCGGTGCAAACCGTGCACCTATCTTGCATCAAGATTACTTCGTCTCCAAATGGACTAAAACGAGCTACCACTTGAGCCTCGTCAACTAAGTCTACCTTGGGTGCATCCAATATGATTTCTGAGCCTATGGTACGTTTGGTGCAAACCGTGCACCTATCTTGCATCCCGATCTTTCGATGAGAGAAGGTGGATAACTCGATTTGGGGATGGAGATGACGTTCATGGCCCAACTACAGCCTTCCTAGCTGCGCCTTAGCAACCGATACACCACCTCCAACGGCCGTCGTGATCTTGTGGAGCACGATCAACCAAACCACTAGGGTAATTCCTGCAAGCAATCGAGGAACAAGCAAGAACAAGTAGAACAAGCAACTCAATTGCAAATATGGAGGTGAAAAACCAATCTAAACTCACAAAGTTGGGGTTCTGAATCAAGTAGAACGGATGGTCTAGTCAACACATGCGTCTACAAGAAAGTAGCAATGGCTAAACTTTCAACAAAACAAAACCCAACTATTCTTGGTGGCAGCTAAGGGGTATATGAAGGTGGAGGGACGTCGACCTGGGTGTTGGGGTCGTGTTCCAACCCTAGGACGTGTCCCTAATGGCCGACTTGATACACGGCCCATTGGACCAAACTAAGGCGACGCAGCACCTTTGGACAGAAAACCTCCCGGTAGTAATTCAGTCATTGCGGCCGCCTCAGAACAGATATGGACTTGATTCTAGATCCATGTGAAAATAGACTTCATAAGGATTCCATAAAGTACTTGAACGCCCCAATCCGAGTCTGTATGCAACCGTGGTGACCATCACAAGTTGGAGCTGTCCTGGAGTCCGAATCCAGCCCCAAAACGTGTTGGATTTGATCTCTTTCTTTCCTTGGACCAAAAGTGACGTGGTGTCCAGGTGGAGGACGTTGGGAATACTTGAATTTGGTCCCCAATCAACTTCATTAACCTTCCATGCTTTCCATATGCAATCAAACCTTCCCTTGATCCATGTAAGTAATTCTTTGGTATAGAAGTGGTTGGCATGGTCATATTTGAGCCAATGATGTCCTCATCACATCGGGTGCGTCCAAAATGATAGCCAAGGCTATGGTACATTCGATGCAAACCGTGCGCCTATCTTGCGTCAAGATTAGCACTTCCTCTAAACGGGCCGAAACGAGTTTCCACCAGAGCCTCGTCACCTAGTGGTACCATCGCGTGCATCCAAAACGATTTGTATGCCTAAGGTACATCTTGCGCAAACCATGCACCTATCTTGCACCGACACTAATACTGTCTCCAAACGTAAAGAAGCGAGGTTCCACATGACCCAAGTCACCTAGGAGTTCCATCAGGTGCATCCAAAACAATTTTCGTGCCTATGGTATGTTCGACGTAAACCATGCACCTAACTTGCATGAAAATTAGCTCTATATCTGAAAGGCCGAAACGAGCTTCCACTTGAGCCTCGTCACCTAGTGGTACCATTGAGTGCGTCCAAAATGATTTCTGGGACTATGGTATGTCTAGTGCAAACCATGCAACTATCTTGCACCAACACTAACATTGTCTCCAAACAGAAAGAAGCGAGATTCCACATGACCCACGTCACCTGGGACTTCCATCGGGTGCGTCCAAAATGATTTTCGAGCCTATGATATGTTCGACATAAACCGTGCACCTATCTTGTGTCAACATTAGCACTATCTCCAAACGGAGCGAGCTTTCACTTGAGTCTCGTCACCTAGGGTACCATCGGGTGCGTCCAAAATGATTTGTAAGCCTATGGTACTTCTAGCGCAAACCATGCACCTATCTTGCAACGACACAAACACTGTCTCCAATTGAGCCTACGCACCTAGGGTACCATCGGGTGCGTCCAAAGTGATTTTTGAGCCTATGGTATGTCTTGCGCAAATCATGCACCTATCTTGAATCAACACTAACCCTGTCTCCAAACAGAAATAAGTGAGATTCCACATGACCCACGTCACCAAGGAGTTCCATCAGGTGCTGCAAAACGATTTACGTGCCTATGGTACGTTCGATGCAAACTGTGCACCTATCTTGCGTCAAGATTAGCTCTATGTCCGAAAGGCCGAAACGAGCTTCCACTTGAGCTTCGTCACCTAGGGGTACCATCGGGTGCGTCCAAAATGATTTTTGAGACTAAGGTACGTCTAGCGCAAACCATGCACCTATGTTGCACAAACAATAACCCAGTGTCCAAATAGAAAGAAGTGAGATTCCACATGACCCACGCCATCTAGGAGTTCCATCGGGTGCGTCCAAAATGATTGCGGAGCCTGTGGTTTATTTGAAGCAAACCGTGCTCCTATCTTGCGTCAAGATTACCACTGTCTCCAAATGGGCTTAACGAGCTTCCACCTGAGCCTCATCACCTAATGGTACCTTCGGGTGCATCCAAAATGATTTGTAAGCCTATGGTACATCTAGTGCCAACCATGCACCTATTTTGCATCGACACTAACACTGTCTCCAAACGGAATGAGGTGAGATTCCACATGACCCACGTCACCTAGGAGTTCCATCGGGTGCATCCAAAACAATTTTCGATCCTATGGTACATTCGACGCCAATCGTGCACCTATCTTGCGTCAAGATTAGCACCATGTCCGAAAGGCCGAAACGAGCTTCCACGTGGACCTCGGTAACTTGTGGTACCATCGAGTGCGTCCAAAACGATTTATGAGCCTATGGTACGTCTAGCGCAAACCATGCAACTATCTTGCACCGACACTAACACTATCTCCAAATAGAAAGAAGCGAGATTCCACATGACCCACATCACCTAGGAGTTCCATCGGGTGCGTCCAAAATGATTTTTGAGCCTATGATACATTCGACGCAAACCGTGCACCTATCTTGCGTCAACATTAGCACTATCTCCAAACGGAGCGAGTTTCACTTGAGCCTCATCACCTAGGGAGCCATCGGGTGCGTCCAAAATGATTTCTGAGCCTATGGTATGTCTAGCGCAAACCATGCACTGACAATAACCCTGCCTCCAAATGGAAAGAAGTGAGATTCCACATGAGCCACGTCACCCAGGAGATCCATCGGGTGCGTCCAAAATGATTGCCGAGTCTATGGTACGTTCGATGTAAACCGTGCACCTATCTTGCGTCAAGTTTAGCACTGTCCCCAAATGGGCCAAAACGAGCTTTCACCTGAGCCTCGTCACCTAGTGGTACCTTCGGGTGCATCCAAAACGATTTGTAAGCCTATGGTACATCTAGCGCAACCATGCACCTATCTTGTACCGACACAAACACTGTCTCCAAACGGAAAGAAGTGAGATTCCACGTGACCCACGTCACCTAGGAGTTCCATCAGGTGCATCCAAAACAATTTTCGTGCCTATGGTACGTTCGACGCAAACCATGCACCTATCTTGCGTCAAGATTAGCTCTATGTCCGAAAGGCCGAAACGAGCTTCCACTTGAGCTTCGTCACCTTGTGGTACCATCGAGTGCGTCCAAAATGATTTCTGTGCCTATGGTACGTCTAGTGCAAACCATGCAACTATCTTGCACCAACACTAACACTGTCTCCAAACAGAAAGAAGCGAGATTCCACATGAGCCACGTCACCTAGGAGTTCCATCGGGTGCGTCCAAAACGATTTTCGTGCCTATGATACGTTCGACACAAACCGTGCACCTATCTTGCGTCAACATTAGCACTATCTCCAAACGGAGCGACCTTTCACTTGAGCATCGTCACCTAGGGTAACATCGGGTGCGTCAAAAATGATTTCTGAGCCTATGGTACGTCTAGTGCAAACCATGCACCAATCTTGCACCGACACTAACACTGTCTCCAACCAGAAAGCAGCGAGGTTCCACATGACCCACGTCACCTAGGGGTTCCATCGGTTGCGTCCAAAATGATAGCCAAGGCTATGGTACATTCGACGCAAACCGTGCACCTATCTTGCGTCAAGATTAGCATTGTCTCCAAACGGGCCCAAACGAGCTTCCACCAGAGCCTCGTCACCTAGTGGTACCATCGTGTGCATCCAAAACGATTTGTATGCCTAAGGTACATCTTGCGCAAACCATGCACCTATCTTGCACCGACACTAATACTGTCTCCAAACGTAAAGAAGCGAGATTCCACAAGACCCAAGTCACCTAGGAGTTCCATCAGGTGCATCCAAAACAATTTCCGTGCCTATGGTATGTTCGACGTAAACCGTGCACCTAACTTGCGTCAAGATTAGCTCTATATCTGAAAGGCCGAAACGAGCTTCCACTTGAGCTTCGTCACCTAGTGGTACCATTGAGTGCGTCCAAAATGATTTCTGGGACTATGGTACGTCTAGTGCAAACCATGCAACTATCTTGCACCAACACTAACACTGTCTCCAAACAGAAAGAAGCGAGATTCCACATGACCCACGTCACCTAGGACTTCCATGGGGTGCGTCCAAAACAATTTTCGAGCCTATGATATGTTCGACGCAAACCGTGCACCTATCTTGTGTCAACATTAGCACTATCTCCAAACGGAGCGAGCTTTCACTTGAGTCTCGTCACCTAGGGTACCATTGGGTGAGTCCAAAATGATTTGTAAGCCTATGGTACATCTAGCGCAAACCATGCACCTATCTTGCACCGGCACTAACACTGTCTCCAATTGAGCCTCGTCACCTAGGGTACCATCGGGTGCATCCAAAGTGATTTCTGAGCCTATGGTATGTCTTGCGCAAACCATGCACCTATCTTGCACCAACACTAACCCTGTCTCTAAACAGAAATAAGTGAAATTCCACATGACCCACGTCACCTAGGAGTTCCATCAGGTGCCTCCAAAACGATTTACGTGCCTATGGTACGTTCGATGCAAACTGTGCACCTATCTTGCGTGAAGATTAGCTCTATGTCCGAAAGGCCGAAACGAGCTTCCACTTGAGCTTCATCACCTAGGGGTACCATCGGGTGCGTCCAAAATGATTTTTGAGACTAAGGTATGTCTAGCGCAAACCATGCACCTATGTTGCACCAACATTAACCCTATCTCCAAATAGAAAGAAGTGAGATTCCACATGACCCACGTCATCTAGGAGTTCCATTGGGTGCGTCCAAAATGATTGCGGAGCCTATGGTATATTCGACGCAAACCGTGCTCCTATCTTGCGTCAAGATTAGCACTGTGTCCAAACAGGCTTAACGAGCTTCCACCTGAGCATCGTCACCTAATGGTACCATCGAATGCATCTAAAATGATTTGTAAGACTATGGTACATCTAGCGCAAACCAAGCACCAATCTTGCATCGACGCTAACACTGTCTCCAAACGGAATGAAGTGAGATTCCACATGACCCACGTCACCTAGGAGTTCCATCAGGTGCCTCCAAAACTGATGAGGACATCATTGGCTCAAATATGACCATGCCAACCACTTCTATACCAAAGGTGCAACCATTCTATATGAGGCTTATCATTGATGCATTTGATGAATTGGTGCTCCACCATAAAATGTGTATATTTTCATTTTCAGAATTACTTACATGGATCAATGGAAGGTTTGATTGCATATGGAAAGCATGGAAGGTTAATGAAGTTGATTGGGGACCAAATCCAAGTATTCCCAACGTCCTCCACCTGGACACCACGTCACTTTTGGTCCAAGGAAAGAAAGAGATCAAATCCAACACGTTTTGGGGCTGGATTCGGACATCAGGACAGCTCCAACTTGTGATGTTCACCACGGTCGCATACGGACTCGGATTGGGGCGTTCAAGTACTTCATGGAATCCTTATGAAGTCTATTTTCACATGGATCTGGAATCATGTCCATAACTGCTCTGAGGCGGCCACAATGACCGAATTACTACCGAGAGGTTTTCTGTTCAAAGGTGCTGCGTCGCCTTAGTTTGGTCCAATGGGCCGTGTATCAAGTTGGGTCCATTAGGGACGCGTCCTAGGGTTGGAGCATGACCCCAACACCCTGGTTGTTGTTGTTCCACCTTCATATACCCCTTAGCTGCCACCAAGAACAGTTGGGTTTTGTTTTGTTGAAAGTTTAGCCATTGCTACTTCCTTGTAGACGCGTGTGTTGACTAGACCATCCGTTCTACTTGATTTAGAATCCCAACTTAGGGAGTTTAGATTGGTTTTTTCATCTCCATATTTGCAATTGAGTTGCTTGTTCTACTTGTTCTTGCTTGTTCCTCGATTGCTTGCAGGAATTACCCTACTGGTTTGGTTGATCGTGCTCCACAAGATCGCGACGGCCGTTGGAGGTGGTGTATCGGTTGCTAAGGCGCAGCTTGGAAGGCTGTAGTCGGGCCGTGAATGTCATCTCCATCCCCAAATCGAGTTATCCACCTTCTCTCATCGAAAGATTGGGATTCACCCTAGCGGGTTCATATCAAAAATGATTTACGTGACTATGGTACGTTCGATGCAAACTGTGCACCTATCTTGCGTGAAGATTAGCTCTATGTCCGAAAGGCCGAAACGAGCTTCCACTTGAGCTTCGTCACCTAGGGGTACCATCGGGTGCGTCCAAAATGATTTTTGAGACTAAGGTATGTCTAGCGCAAACCATGCACCTATGTTGCACCAACACTAACCCTGTCTCCAAATAGAAAGAAGTGAGATTCCACATGACCCACGTCATCTAGGAGTTCCATCGGGTGCGTCCAAAATGATTGCGGAGCCTATGGTATATTCGACGCAAACCGTGCTCCTATCTTGCGTCAAGCTTAGCACTGTGTCCAAACGGGCTTAACGAGCTTCCACCTGAGCCTCATCACCTAATGGTACCATCGGGTGCATCCAAAATGATTTGTAAGACTATGGTACATCTAGCGCAAACCAAGCACCTATCTTGCATCGACACTAACACTGTCTCCAAATGGAATGAAGTGAGATTCCACATGACCCACGTCACCTAGGAGTTCCATCGGGTGCGTCCAAAATGATTTTCGATCCTATGGTACATTCGACGCAAACCGTGCACCTATCTTGCGTCAAGATTAGCACCATGTCCGAAAGGCCGAAACGAGATTCCACTTGGACCTCGTTAACTAGTGGTACCATCGAGTGCGTCCAAAATGATTTATGAGCCTATGGTACGTCTAGCGCAAACCATGCACCTATCTTGCACCGACACTAACACTATCTCCAAACAGAAAGAAGCGAGATTCCACATGACCCACATCACCTAGGAGTTCCATCGGGTGTGTCCAAAATGATTTTTGAGGCTATGATACGTTCGACGCAAACCATGCACCTATCTAGCGTCAAGATTAGCACTGTCCCCAAATGGGCCGAAACGAGCTTCCACCTGAGCCTCGTCACCTAGTGGTACCTTCAGGTGCATCCAAAATGATTTGTAAGCCTATGGTACACCTAGCACAACCATGCACCTATCTTGTACCGACACTAACATTGTCTCCAAACGGAAAGAAGTGAGATTCCACGTGACCCACATCACCTAGGAGTTCCATCAGGTGCATCCAAAACAATTTTCGTGCCTATGGTACGTTCGACGCAAACCGTGCACCTATCTTGCGTCAAGATTAGCACTGTCCCCAAATGGGCCGAAATGAGCTTCCACCTGAGCCTCGTCACCTAGTGGTACCTTCGGGTGCATCCAAAACGATTTGTAAGCCTATGGTACATCTAGCGCAACCATGCACCTATCTTGTACCGACACTAACACTGTCTCCAAACGGAAAGAAGTGAGATTCCACGTGACCCACGTCACCTAGGAGTTCCATCAGGTGCATCCAAAACAATTTTCGTGCCTATGGTACGTTCGACGCAAACCGTGCACCTATCTTGCGTCAAGATTAGCTCTATGTCCGAAAGGCCGAAACGAGCTTCCACTCGAGCTTCGTCACCTTGTGGTACCATCGAGTGCGTCCAAAACGATTTCTGTGCCTATGGTACGTCTTGTGCAAACCATGCAACTATCTTGCTCCAACACTAACACTGTCTCCAAGCAGAAAGAAGCGAGATTCCACATGACCCACGTCACCTAGGAGTTCCATCGGGTGCGTCCAAAAGCGATTTTCGAGCCTATGATACATTCGGCGCCAAACCGTGCACCTATCTTGCGTCAACATTAGCACTATCTCCAAAGCAGAGCGACCTTTCACTTGAGCCTCGTCACCTAGGGTACCATCGGGTGCGTCCAAAATGATTTCTGAGCCTATGGTACGTCTAGTGCAAACCATGCACCAATCTTGCACCGACACTAACATTGTCTCCAACCAGAAAGCAGCGAGGTTCCACATGACCCACGTCACCTAGGAGTTCCATCGGTTGCGTCCAAAATGATAGCCAAGGCTATGGTACATTCGACGCAAACCGTGCACCTATCTTGCGTCAAGATTAGCTTTGTCTCCAAATGGGCAAAGCGAGCTTCCACGAGCCTCGTCACCTAGTGGTACCATCGCGTGCATCCAAAAGCGATTTGTATGCCTAAGGTACATCTTGCACAAACCATGCACCTATCTTGCACCGACACTAATCACTGTCTCCAAAGCGTAAAAAGCGAGATTCCACAAGACCCAAGTCACCTAGGAGTTCCATCAGGTGCATCCAAAACAATTTCCGTGCCTATGGTATGTTCGGCGTAAACCGTGCACCTAACTTGCGTCAAGATTAGCTCTCAGATCGAAAGGCGAAACGAGCTTCCACTTGAGCTTCGTCACCTAGTGGTACCATTGAGTGCGTCCAAAATGATTTACGGGACAATGGTACGTCTAGTGCAAACCATGCAACTATCTTGCACCAACACTAACACTGTCTCCCAAGCAGAAAGAAGCGAGATTCCACATGACCCACGTCACCTAGGACTTCCATCGGGTGCGTCCAAAAGCGATTTTCGAGCCTATGATATCTTGACGCAAACCGTGCACCTATCTTGTGTCAACATTAGCACTATCTCCAAACGGAGCGAGCTTTCACTTGAGTCTCGTCACCTAGGGTACCATCGGGTGAGTCCAAAATGATTTGTAAGCCTATGGTACATCTAGCGCAAACCATGCACCTATCTTGCACCGACACTAACACTGTCTCCAATTGAGCCTTGTCACCTAGGGTACCATCGGGTGCGCCCAAAGTGATTTACGAGCCCATGGTATGTCTTACATAAACCATGCACCTATCTTGCACCAACACTAACCCTGTGTCTAAACAGAAATAAGTGAGATTCCACATGACCCACGTCACCTAGGAGTTCCATCAGGTGCCTCCAAAACGATTTACGTGCCTATGGTACGTTCGATGCAAACTGTGCACCTATCTTGCGTGAAGATTAGCTCTATGTCCGAAAGGCCGAAACGAGCTTCCACTTGAGCTTCGTCACCTAGGGGTACCATCGGGTGCGTCCAAAATGATTTTTGAGACTAAGGTATGTCTAGCGCAAACCATGCACCTATGTTGCACCAACACTAACCCTGTCTCCAAATAGAAAGAAGTGAGATTCCACATGACCCACGTCATCTAGGAGTTCCATCGGGTGCGTCCAAAATGATTGCGGAGCCTATGGTATATTCGACGCAAACCGTGCTCCTATCTTGCGTCAAGATTAGCACTGTGTCCACACGGGCTTAACGAGCTTCCACCTGAGCCTCGTCACCTAATGGTACCATCGGGTGCATCCAAAATGATTTGTAAGACTATGGTACATCTAGCACAAACCAAGCACCTATCTTGCATCGACACTAACACTGTCTCCAAACAGAATGAAGTGAGATTCCACATGACCCACGTCACCTAGGAGTTCCATCGGGTGCGTCAAAAATGATTTTCGATCCTATGGTACATTCGGCGCAAAACCGTGCACCTATCTTGCGTCCAAGATTAGCACCATGTCCGAAAGGTCAAAGCGAGATTCCACTTGGACCTCGTTAACTAGTGGTACCATCGAAGTGCGTCCAAAAGCGATTTATGAGCCTATGGTGCGTCTAGCGCAAACCATGCACCTATCTTGCACCGACACTAACACTATCTCCAAACAGAAAGAAGCGAGATTCCACATGACCCACGTCACCTAGGACTTCCATCGGGTGCGTCCAAAACGATTTTCGAGCCTATGATATGTTCGACGCAAACCGTGCACCTATCTTGTGTCAACATTAGCACTATCTCCAAACGGAGCGAGCTTTCACTTGAGTCTCGTCACCTAGGGTACCATCGGGTGAGTCCAAAATGATTTGTAAGCCTATGGTACATCTAGCGCAAACCATGCACCTATCTTGCACCGACACTAACACTGTCTCCAATTGAGCCTTGTCACCTAGGGTACCATCGGGTGCGTCCAAAGTGATTTCTGAGCCCATGGTATGTCTTACGCAAACCATGCACCTATCTTGCACCAACACTAACCCTGTGTCTAAACAGAAATAAGTGAGATTCCACATGACCCACGTCACCTAGGAGTTCCATCAGGTGCCTCCAAAACGATTTACGTGCCTATGGTACGTTCGATGCAAACTGTGCACCTATCTTGCGTGAAGATGAGCTCTATGTCCGAAAGGCCGAAACGAGCTTCCACTTGAGCTTCGTCACCTAGGGGTACCATCGGGTGCGTCCAAAATGATTTTTGAGACTAAGGTATGTCTAGCGCAAACCATGCACCTATGTTGCACCAACACTAACCCTGTCTCCAAATAGAAAGAAGTGAGATTCCACATGACCCACGTCATCTAGGAGTTCCATCGGGTGCGTCCAAAATGATTGCGGAGCCTATGGTATATTCGACGCAAACCGTGCTCCTATCTTGCGTCAAGATTAGCACTGTGTCCACACGGGCTTAACGAGCTTCCACCTGAGCCTCGTCACCTAATGGTACCATCGGGTGCATCCAAAATGATTTGTAAGACTATGGTACATCTAGCACAAACCAAGCACCTATCTTGCATCGACACTAACACTGTCTCCAAACAGAATGAAGTGAGATTCCACATGACCCACGTCACCTAGGAGTTCCATCGGGTGCGTCCAAAACGATTTTCGAGCCTATGATACATTCGACGCAAACCGTGCACCTATCTTGCGTCAACATTAGCACTATCTCCAAATAGAGCGACCTTTCACTTGAGCCTCGTCACCTAGGGTACCATCGGGTGCGTCCAAAATGATTTCTGAGCCTATGGTACGTCTAGTGCAAACCATGCACCAATCTTGCACCGACACTAACATTGTCTCCAACCAGAAAGCAGCGAGGTTCCACATGACCCACGTCACCTAGGAGTTCCATCGGTTGCGTCCAAAATGATAGCCAAGGCTATGGTACATTCGGCGCAAACCGTGCACCTATCTCTGCGTCAAGATTAGTACTTTGTCTCCAAATGGGCGAAACGAGCTTCCACGAGCCTCGTCACCTAGTGGTACCATCGCGTGCATCCAAAACGATTTGTATGCCTAAGGTACATCTTGCACAAACCATGCACCTATCTTGCACCGACACTAATACTGTCTCCAAACGTAAAGAAGCGAGATTCCACAAGACCCAAGTCACCTAGGAGTTCCATCAGGTGCATCCAAAACAATTTCCGTGCCTATGGTATGTTCGACGTAAACCGTGCACCTAACTTGCGTCAAGATTAGCTCTATATCTGAAAGGCCGAAACGAGCTTCCACTTGAGCTTCGTCACCTAGTGGTACCATTGAGTGCGTCCAAAATGATTTCTGGGACAATGGTACGTCTAGTGCAAACCATGCAACTATCTTGCACCAACACTAACACTGTCTCCAAACAGAAAGAAGCGAGATTCCACATGACCCACGTCACCTAGGACTTCCATCGGGTGCGTCCAAAACGATTTTCGAGCCTATGATATCTTCGACGCAAACCGTGCACCTATCTTGTGTCAACATTAGCACTATCTCCAAACGGAGCGAGCTTTCACTTGAGTCTCGTCACCTAGGGTACCATCGGGTGAGTCCAAAATGATTTGTAAGCCTATGGTACATCTAGCGCAAACCATGCACCTATCTTGCACCGACACTAACACTGTCTCCAATTGAGCCTTGTCACCTAGGGTACCATCGGGTGCGTCCAAAGTGATTTCTGAGCCCATGGTATGTCTTACGCAAACCATGCACCTATCTTGCACCAACACTAACCCTGTGTCTAAACAGAAATAAGTGAGATTCCACATGACCCACGTCACCTAGGAGTTCCATCAGGTGCCTCCAAAACGATTTACGTGCCTATGGTACGTTCGATGCAAACTGTGCACCTATCTTGCGTGAAGATGAGCTCTATGTCCGAAAGGCCGAAACGAGCTTCCACTTGAGCTTCTTCACCTAGGGGTACCATCGGGTGCGTCCAAAATGATTTTTGAGACTAAGGTATGTCTAGCGCAAACCATGCACCTATGTTGCACCAACACTAACCCTGTCTCCAAGTAGAAAGAAGTGAGATTCCACATGACCCACGTCATCTAGGAGTTCCATCGGGTGCGTCCAAAATGATTGCGGAGCCTATGGTATATTCGACGCAAACCGTGCTCCTATCTTGCGTCAAGATTAGCACTGTGTCCAAACGGGCTTAACGAGCTTCCACCTGAGCCTCGTCACCTAATGGTACCATCGGGTGCATCCAAAATGATTTGTAAGACTATGGTACATCTAGCACAAACCAAGCACCTATCTTGCATCGACACTAACACTGTCTCCAAACAGAATGAAGTGAGATTCCACATGACCCACGTCACCTAGGAGTTCCATCGGGTGCGTCAAAAATGATTTTCGATCCTATGGTACATTCGACGCAAACCGTGCACCTATCTTGCGTCAAGATTAGCACCATGTCCGAAAGGCCGAAACGAGATTCCACTTGGACCTCGTTAACTAGTGGTACCATCGAGTGCGTCCAAAACGATTTATGAGCCTATGGTACATGTAGCGCAAACCATGCACCTATCTTACACCGACACTAACACTATCTCCAAACAGAAAGAAGCGAGATTCCACATGACCCACATCACCTAGGAGTTCCATCGGGTGCGTCCAAAATGATTTTTGAGGCTATGATACGTTCGACGCAAACCGTGCACCAATCTTGCATCAATACTAGCAGTATCTCCAAACGGAGTGAGTTTCACTTGAGCCTCATCACCTAGGGTGCCATCGGGTGCGTCCAAAATGATTTCTGAGCCTATGGTATGTCTAGCGCAAACCATGCACTGACAATAACCCTGCCTCCAAATGGAAAGAAGTGAGATTCCACATGAGCCACGTCACCCAGGAGTTCCATCGGGTGCGTCCAAAATGATTGCTGAGCCTATGGTACGTTCGACGCAAACCGTACACCTATCTTGCGTCAAGATTAGCAGTGTCCCCAAATGGGCCAAAACGAGCTTCCACCTGAGCCTCGTCACCTAGTGGTACCTTCGGGTGCATCCAAAACGATTTGTAAGCCTATGGTACATCTAGCGCAACCATGCACCTATCTTGTATCGACACTAACACTGTCTCCAAACGGAAAGAAGTGAGATTCCACATGACCCACGTCACCTAGGAGTTCCATCAGGTGCATCCAAAACAATTTTCGTGCCTATAGTGCGTTCGGCATAAACCGTGCACCTAACTTGTGTCAAGATTAGCTCTATGTCCGAAAGGCGAAACGAGCTTCCACTTGAGCTTCGTCACCTTGTGGTACCATCGAAAGCGTCCAAAAGCGATTTGCGTGCCTATGGTAGTGCGTCTAGTGCAAACCATGCAACTATCTCTTGCACCAACACTAACACTTGTCTCCAAAGCGGAAAGAAGCGAGATTCCACATGACCCACGTCACCTAGTGGCACCATCGAAAAGTCGTCCAAAACTATTTATGAGCCTACTATACGTCTAGCGCGCAAACCATACACCTATATTGCACCGACAGCGGTGTACATTGTCTCCAAACGGAATGAAGTGAGATTCCACATGACCCACGTCACCTAGGAGTTCCATCGGTGCGTCCAAAATGATTTTCGATCCTATGGTACATTCGCGCGCAAATCGTGCACCTATCTTGCGTCAAGATTAGCACCATGTCCGAAAGGCCAAAGCGAGATTCCACTTGGACCCTCGTTAACTAGTGGTACCATCGAAAGTGCGCCCAAAAGCGATTTATGAGCCTATGGTACGTCTAGCGCAAACCATGCACCTATCTTGCACCGACACTAACACTATCTCCAAAGCAGAAAGAAAGCGACATTCCACATGACCCACATCACCTAGGAGTTCCATCGGGGTGCGTCCAAAATGATTTTTTGAGGCTATGATATCGCGTTCGGCGCAAACCGTGCACCTTTTCTTGCGTCAACATTAGCACTATCTCCAAAGCAGAAGCGAGTTTCACTTGAGCCTCATAACCTAGGGTGCCATCGGGTGCGTCCAAAATGATTTCTGAGCCTATGGTATGTCTAGCGCAAACCATGCACTGACAATAACCCTGCCTCCAAATGGAAAGAAGTGAGATTCCACATGAGCCACGTCACCCAGGAGTTCCATCGGGTGCGTCCAAAACGATTGCCGAGCCTATGGTACGTTCGACGCAAACCGTGCACCTATCTTGCGTCAAGATTAGCACTGTCCCCAAATGGGCCGAAATGAGCTTCCACCTGAGCCTCGTCACCTAGTGGTACCTTCGGGTGCATCCAAAACGATTTGTAAGCCTATGGTACATCTAGCGCAACCATGCACCTATCTTGTACCGACACTAACACTGTCTCCAAACGGAAAGAAGTGAGATTCCACGTGACCCACGTCACCTAGGAGTTCCATCAGGTGCATCCAAAACAATTTTCGTGCCTATGGTACGTTCGACGCAAACCGTGCACCTATCTTGCGTCAAGATTAGCTCTATGTCCGAAAGGCCGAAACGAGCTTCCACTCGAGCTTCGTCACCTTGTGGTACCATCGAGTGCGTCCAAAACGATTTCTGTGCCTATGGTACGTCTTGTGCAAACCATGCAACTATCTTGCTCCAACACTAACACTGTCTCCAAACAGAAAGAAGCGAGATTCCACATGACCCACGTCACCTAGGAGTTCCATCGGGTGCGTCCAAAACGATTTTCGAGCCTATGATACATTCGACGCAAACCGTGCACCTATCTTGCGTCAACATTAGCACTATCTCCAAACAGAGCGACCTTTCACTTGAGCCTCGTCACCTAGGGTACCATCGGGTGCGTCCAAAATGATTTCTGAGCCTATGGTACGTCTAGTGCAAACCATGCACCAATCTTGCACCGACACTAACATTGTCTCCAACCAGAAAGCAGCGAGGTTCCACATGACCCACGTCACCTAGGAGTTCCATCGGTTGCGTCCAAAATGATAGCCAAGGCTATGGTACATTCGACGCAAACCGTGCACCTATCTTGCGTCAAGATTAGCACTGTCTCCAAATGGGCCGAAACGAGCTTCCACCAGAGCCTCGTCACCTAGTGGTACCATCGCGTGCATCCAAAACGATTTGTATGCCTAAGGTACATCTTGCACAAACCATGCACCTATCTTGCACCGACACTAATACTGTCTCCAAACGTAAAGAAGCGAGATTCCACAAGACCCAAGTCACCTAGGAGTTCCATCAGGTGCATCCAAAACAATTTCCGTGCCTATGGTATGTTCGACGTAAACCGTGCACCTAACTTGCGTCAAGATGAGCTCTATATCTGAAAGGCCGAAACGAGCTTCCACTTGAGCTTCGTCACCTAGTGGTACCATTGAGTGCGTCCAAAATGATTTCTGGGACAATGGTACGTCTAGTGCAAACCATGCAACTATCTTGCACCAACACTAACACTGTCTCCAAACAGAAAGAAGCAAGATTCCACATGACCCACGTCACCTAGGACTTCCATCGGGTGCGTCCAAAACGATTTTGGAGCCTATGATATGTTTGACGCAAACCGTGCACCTATCTTGTGTCAACATTAGCACTATCTCCAAACGGAGCGAGCTTTCACTTGAGTCTCATCACCTAGGGTACCATCGGGTGAGTCCAAAATGATTTGTAAGCCTATGGTACATCTAGCGCAAACCATGCACCTATCTTGCACCGACACTAACACTATCTCCAATTGAGCCTTGTCACCTAGGGTACCATCGGGTGCGTCCAAAGTGATTTCTGAGCCCATGGTATGTCTTGCGCAAACCATGCACCTATCTTGCACCAACACTAACCCTGTGTCTAAACAGAAATAAGTGAGATTCCACATGACCCACGTCACCTAGGAGTTCCATCAGGTGCCTCCAAAACGATTTACGTGCCTATGGTACGTTCGATGCAAACTGTGCACCTATCTTGCGTGAAGATTAGCTCTATGTCCGAAAGGCCGAAACGAGCTTCCACTTGAGCTTCGTCACCTAGGGGTACCATCGGGTGTGTCCAAAATGATTTTTGAGACTAAGGTATGTCTAGCGCAAACCATGCACCTATGTTGCACCAACACTAACCCTGTCTCCAAATAGAAAGAAGTGAGATTCCACATGACCCACGTCATCTAGGAGTTCCATCGGGTGCGTCCAAAATGATTGCGGAGCCTATGGTATATTCGACGCAAACCGTGCTCCTATCTTGCGTCAAGATTAGCACTGTGTCCAAACGGGCTTAACGAGCTTCCACCTGAGCCTCGTCACCTAATGGTACCATCAGGTGCATCCAAAATGATTTGTAAGACTATGGTACATCTAGCACAAACCAAGCACCTATCTTGCATCGACACTAACACTGTCTCCAAACAGAATGAAGTGAGATTCCACATGACCCACGTCACCTAGGAGTTCCATCGGGTGCGTCAAAAATGATTTTCGATCCTATGGTACATTCGACGCAAACCGTGCACCTATCTTGCGTCAAGATTAGCACCATGTCCGAAAGGCCGAAACGAGATTCCACTTGGACCTCGTTAACTAGTGGTACCATCGAGTGCGTCCAAAACGATTTATGAGCCTATGGTACGTCTAGCGCAAACCATGCACCTATCTTACACCGACACTAACACTATCTCCAAACAGAAAGAAGCGAGATTCCACATGACCCACATCAGCTAGGAGTTCCATCGGGTGCGTCCAAAATGATTTTTGAGGCTATGATACGTTCGACGCAAACCGTGCACCAATCTTGCATCAACATTAGCAGTATCTCCAAACGGAGCGAGTTTCACTTGAGCCTCATCACCTAGGGTGCCATCGGGTGCGTCCAAAATGATTTCTGAGCCTATGGTATGTCTAGCGCAAACCATGCACTGACAATAACCCTGCCTCCAAATGGAAAGAAGTGAGATTCCACATGAGCCACGTCACCCAGGAGTTCCATCGGGTGCGTCCAAAATGATTGCTGAGCCTATGGTACGTTCGACGCAAACCGTACACCTATCTTACGTCAAGATTAGCAGTGTCCCCAAATGGGCCGAAACGAGCTTCCACCTGAGCCTCGTCACCTAGTGGTACCTTCGGGTGCATCCAAAACGATTTGTAAGCCTATGGTACATCTAGCGCAACCATGCACCTATCTTGTATCGACACTAACACTGTCTCCAAACGGAAAGAAGTGAGATTCCACATGACCCACGTCACCTAGGAGTTCCATCAGGTGCATCCAAAATAATTTTCGTGCCTATGGTACGTTCGACGCAAACCGTGCACCTAACTTGTGTCAAGATTAGCTCTATGTTCGAAAGGCCGAAACGAGCTTCCACTTGAGCTTCGTCACCTTGTGGTACCATCGAGTGCGTCCAAAACGATTTCTGTGCCTATGGTACGTCTAGTGCAAACCATGCAACTATCTTGCACCAACACTAACACTGTCTCCAAACAGAAAGAAGCGAGATTCCACATGACCCACGTCACCTAGTGGCACCATCGAGTGCGTCCAAAACTATTTATGAGCCTACTATACGTCTAGCGCAAACCATACACCTATATTGCACCGTAAGAAACATTGTATCCAAACAGAATGAATTGAGATTCCACATGACCCACGTCACCTAGGAGTTCCATCGGGTGCGTCCAAAATGATTTTCAATCCTATGGTACATTCGACGCAAATCGCGCACCTATCTTGCGTCAAGATTAGCACCATGTCCGAAAGGCCAAAACGAGATTCCACTTGGACCTCGTTAACTAGTGGTACCATCGAGTGCGTCCAAAACGATTTATGAGCCTATGGTACGTCTAGCGCAAACCATGCACCTATCTTGCACGGACACTAACACTATCTCCAAACAGAAAGAAGCGACATTCCACATGACCCACATCACCTAGGAGTTCCATCGGGTGCGTCCAAAATGATTTTTGATGCTATGATACGTTCGACGCAAACCGTGCACCTTTCTTGCGTCAACATTAGCACTATCTCCAAACAGAGCGAGTTTCACTTGAGCCTCATCACCTAGGGTGCCATCGGGTGCGTCCAAAATGATTTCTGAGCCTATGGTATGTCTAGCGCAAACCATGCACTGACAATAACCCTGCCTCCAAATGGAAAGAAGTGAGATTCCACATGAGCCACGTCACCCGGAGTTCCATCAAAAGCGTCCAAAAGCGATTGCCGAGCCTATGGTACGTTCGACGCAAACCGTGCACCTATCTTGCGTCAAGATTAGCACTGTCCCCAAATGGGCCGAAACGAGCTTCCACCTGAGCCTCGTCACCTAGTGGTACCTTCGGGTGCATCCAAAACGATTTGTAAGCCTATGGTACATCTAGCGCAACCATGCACCTATCTTGTACCGACACTAACACTGTCTCCAAACGGAAAGAAGTGAGATTCCACGTGACCCACGTCACCTAGGAGTTCCATCAGGTGCATCCAAAACAATTTTCGTGCCTATGGTACGTTCGACGCAAACCGTGCACCTATCTTGCGTCAAGATTAGCTCTATGTCCGAAAGGCCGAAACGAGCTTCCACTCGAGCTTCGTCACCTTGTGGTACCATCGAGTGCGTCCAAAACGATTTCTGTGCCTATGGTACGTCTTGTGCAAACCAAGCAACTATCTTGCACCAACACTAACACTGTCTCCAAACAGAAAGAAGCGAGATTCCACATGACCCACGTCACCTAGGAGTTCCATCGGGTGTGTCCAAAACGATTTTCGAGCCTATGATACATTCGACGCAAACCGTGCACCTATCTTGCGTCAACATTAGCACTATCTCCAAATAGAGCGACCTTTCACTTGAGCCTCGTCACCTAGGGTACCATCGGGTGCGTCCAAAATGATTTCTGAGCCTATGGTACGTCTAGTGCAAACCATGCACCAATCTTGCACCGACACTAACATTGTCTCCAACCAGAAAGCAGCGAGGTTCCACATGACCCACGTCACCTAGGAGTTCCATCGGTTGCGTCCAAAATGATAGCCAAGGCTATGGTACATTCGACGCAAACCGTGCACCTATCTTGCGTCAAGATTAGCACTGTCTCCAAATGGGCCGAAACGAGCTTCCACCAGAGCCTCGTCACCTAGTGGTACCATCGCGTGCATCCAAAATGATTTGTATGCCTAAGGTACATCTTGCACAAACCATGCACCTATCTTGCACCGACACTAATACTGTCTCCAAACGTAAAGAAGCGAGATTCCACAAGACCCAAGTCACCTAGGAGTTCCATCAGGTGCATCCAAAACAATGTCCGTGCCTATGGTATGTTCGACGTAAACCGTGCACCTAACTTGCGTCAAGATTAGCTCTATATCTAAAAGGCCGAAACGAGCTTCCACTTGAGCTTTGTCACCTAGTGGTACCATTGAGTGCGTCCAAAATGATTTTTGGGACAATGGTACGTCTAATGCAAACCATGCAACTATCTTGCACCAACACTAACACTGTCTCCAAACAGAAAGAAGCGAGATTCCACATGACCCACGTCACCTAGGACTTCCATCGGGTGCGTCCAAAAACGATTTTGGAGCCTATGATATGTTTGATAAAACCGTGCACCTATCTTGTGTCAACATTAGCACTATCTCCAAACGGAGCGAGCTTTCACTTGAGTCTCATCACCTAGGGTACCATCGGGTGAGTCCAAAATAATTTGTAAGCCTATGGTACATCTAGCGCCAAACCATGCACCTGTCTTGCAACCGACACTAACACTGTCTCCAATTGAGCCTTGTCACCTAGGGTACCATCGGGTGCGCCCAAAGTGATTTTGAGCCCATGGTATGTGTCTTATGCAAACCATGCACCTATCTTGCACCAACACTAACCCTGTGTCTAAACAGAAATAAGTGAGATTCCACATGACCCACGTCACCTAGGAGTTCCATCAGTGCCTCCAAAAGCGATTTACGTGCCTATGGTACGTTCGATGCAAATCTGTGCACCTATCTTGCGTGAAGATTAGCTCTATGTCCGAAAAGGTCAAACGAGCTTCCACTTGAGCTTCGTCACCTAGGGGTACCATCGGGTGTGTCCAAAATGATTTTTGAGACTAAGGTATGTCTAGCGCAAACCATGCACCTATGTTGCACCAACACTAACCCTGTCTCCAAATAGAAAGAAGTGAGATTCCACATGACCGACGTCATCTAGGAGTTCCATCGGGTGCGTCCAAAATGATTGCGGAGCCTATGGTATATTCGACGCAAACCGTGCTCCTATCTTGCGTCAAGATTAGCACTGTGTCCAAACGGGCTTAACGAGCTTCCACCTGAGCCTCGTCACCTAATGGTACCATCGGGTGCATCCAAAATGATTTGTAAGACTATGGTACATCTAGCACAAACCAAGCACCTATCTTGCATCGACACTAACACTGTCTCCAAACAGAATGAAGTGAGATTCCACATGACCCACGTCACCTAGGAGTTCCATCGGGTGCGTCAAAAATGATTTTCGATCCTATGGTACATTCGACGCAAACCGTGCACCTATCTTGCGTCAAGATTAGCACCATGTCCGAAAGGCCGAAACGAGATTCCACTTGGACCTCGTTAACTAGTGGTACCATCGAGTGCGTCCAAAACGATTTATGAGCCTATGGTACGTCTAGCGCAAACCATGCACCTATCTTACACCGACACTAACACTATCTCCAAACAGAAAGAAGCGAGATTCCACATGACCCACATCACCTAGGAGTTCCATCGGGTGCGGCCCAAAATGATTTTTGAGGCTATGATACGTTCGACGCAAAACCGTGCACCAATCTTGCATCAACATTAGCAGTATCTCCAAACGGAGCGAAGTTTCACTTGAGCCTCATCACCTAGGGTGCCATCGGGTGCGCCCAAAATGATTTTCGAGCCTATGGTATGTCTAGCGCAAACCATGCACCGACAATAACCCCGCCTCCAAATGGAAAGAAGTGAGATTCCACATGAGCCACGTCACCCGTGAGTTCCATCGGGTGCGCCCAAAACGATTGCCGAGCCTATGGTACGTTCGACGCAAACCGTGCACCTATCTTGCGCCAAGATTAGCATTGTCCCCAAATGGGCGAAACGAAGCTTCCACACGAGCCTCGTCACCTAGTGGTACCTTCGGGTGCATCCAAAACGATTTGTAAGCCTATGGTACATCTAGCGCAACCATGCACCTATCTTGTACCGACACTAACACTGCTCTCCAAACGGAAAGAAGTGAGATTCCACGTGACCCACGTCACCTAGGAGTTCCATCGGTGCATCCAAAACAATTTTTCGTGTTTATGGTACGTTCGACATAAACCGTGCACCTATCTTGCGTCAAGATTAGCTCTATGTCCGAAAGGTCGAAACGAGCTTCCACTCGAGCCGTCACCTTGTGGTACCATCGAAAAGGCGTCCAAAACGATTTTCTGTGTTTATGGTACGTCTTGTGCAAACCAAGCAACTATCTTGCACCAACACTAACACTGCTCTCCAAGCAGAAAGAAGCGAGATTCCACATGACCCACGTCACCTAGGAGTTCCATCGGGTGTGTCCAAAACGATTTTCGAGCCTATGATACATTCGACGCAAAACCGTGCACCTATCTTGCGTCAACATTAGCACTATCTCCAAATAGAGCGACCTTTCACTTGAGCCTCGTCACCTAGGGTACCATCGGGTGCGCCCAAAATGATTTCGAGCCTATGGTACGTCTAGTGCAAACCATGCACCAATCTTGCACCGACACTAACATTGTCTCCAACCAGAAAGCAGCGAGGTTCCACATGACCCACGTCACCTAGGAGTTCCATCGGTTGCGTCCAAAATGATAGCCAAGGCTATGGTACATTCGACGCAAACCGTGCACCTATCTTGCGTCAAGATTAGCACTGTCTCCAAATGGGCCGAAACGAGCATCCACCAGAGCCTCGTCACCTAGTGGTACCATCGCGTGCATCCAAAACGATTTGTATGCCTAAGGTACATCTTGCACAAACCATGCACCTATCTTGCACCGACACTAATACTGTCTCCAAACGTAAAGAAGCGAGATTCCACAAGACCCAAGTCACCTAGGAGTTCCATCAGGTGCATCCAAAACAATGTCCGTGCCTATGGTATGTTCGACGTAAACCGTGCACCTAACTTGCGTCAAGATTAGCTCTATATCTAAAAGGCCGAAACGAGCTTCCACTTGAGCTTTGTCACCTAGTGGTACCATTGAGTGCGTCCAAAATGATTTTTGGGACAATGGTACATCTAATGCAAACCATGCAACTATCTTGCACCAACACTAACACTGTCTCCAAACAGAAAGAAGCGAGATTCCACATGACCCACGTCACCTAGGACTTCCATCGGGTGCGTCCAAAACGATTTTGGAGCCTATGATATGTTTGACGCAAACCGTGCACCTATCTTGTGTCAACATTAGCACTATCTCCAAACGGAGCGAGCTTTCACTTGAGTCTCATCACCTAGGGTACCATCGGGTGAGTCCAAAATGATTTGTAAGCCTATGGTACATCTAGCGCAAACCATGCACCTGTCTTGCACCGACACTAACACTGTCTCCAATTGAGCCTTGTCACCTAGGGTACCATCGGGTGCGTCCAAAGTGATTTCTGAGCCCATGGTATGTCTTGCGCAAACCATGCACCTATCTTGCACCAACACTAACCCTGTGTCTAAACAGAAATAAGTGAGATTCCACATGACCCACGTCACCTAGGAGTTCCATCAGGTGCCTCCAAAACGATTTACGTGCCTATGGTACGTTCGATGCAAACTGTGCACCTATCTTGCGTGAAGATTAGCTCTAGTCCGAAAGGCCGAAACGAGCTTCCACTTGAGCTTCGTCACCTAGGGGTACCATCGGGTGTGTCCAAAATGATTTTTGAGACTAAGGTATGTCTAGCGCAAACCATGCACCTATGTTGCACCAACACTAACCCTGTCTCCAAATAGAACGAAGTGAGATTCCACATGACCCACGTCATCTAGGAGTTCCATCGGGTGCGTCCAAAATGATTGCGGAGCCTATGGTATATTCGACGCAAACCGTGCTCCTATCTTGCGTCAAGATTACCACTGTGTCCAAACGGGCTTAACGAGCTTCCACCTGAGCCTCGTCACCTAATGGTACCATCGGGTGCATCCAAAATGATTTGTAAGACTATGGTACATCTAGCACAAACCAAGCACCTATCTTGCATCGACACTAACACTGTCTCCAAACAGAATGAAGTGAGATTCCACATGACCCACGTCACCTAGGAGTTCCATCGGGTGCGTCAAAAATGATTTTCGATCCTATGGTACATTCGACGCAAACCGTGCACCTATCTTGCGTCAAGATTAGCACCATGTCCGAAAGGCCGAAACGAGATTCCACTTGGACCTCGTTAACTAGTGGTACCATCGAGTGCGTCCAAAACGATTTATGAGCCTATGGTACGTCTAGCGCAAACCATGCACCTATCTTACACCGACACTAACACTATCTCCAAACAGAAAGAAGCGAGATTCCACATGACCCACATCACCTAGGAGTTCCATCGGGTGCGTCCAAAATGATTTTTGAGGCTATGATACGTTCGACGCAAACCGTGCACCAATCTTGCATCAACATTAGCAGTATCTCCAAACGGAGCGAGTTTCACTTGAGCCTCATCACCTAGGGTGCCATCGGGTGCGTCCAAAATGATTTCTGAGCCTATGGTATGTCTAGCGCAAACCATGCACTGACAATAACCCTGCCTCCAAATGGAAAGAAGTGAGATTCCACATGAGCCACGTCACCCAGGAGTTCCTTCGGGTGCGTCCAAAATGATTGCTGAGCCTATGGTACGTTCGACGCAAACCGTACACCTATCTTGCGTCAAGATTAGCAGTGTCCCCAAATGGGCCGAAACGAGCTTCCACCTGAGCCTCGTCACCTAGTGGTACCTTCGGGTGCATCCAAAACGATTTGTAAGCCTATGGTACATCTAGCGCAACCATGCACCTATCTTGTATCGACACTAACACTGTCTCCAAATGGAAAGAAGTGAGATTCCACATGACCCACGTCACCTAGGAGTTCCATCAGGTGCCTCCAAAACGATTTACGTGCCTATGGTACGTTCGATGCAAACTGTGCACCTATCTTGCGTGAAGATTAGCTCTAGTCCGAAAGGCCGAAACGAGCTTCCACTTGAGCTTCGTCACCTAGGGGTACCATCGGGTGTGTCCAAAATGATTTTTGAGACTAAGGTATGTCTAGCGCAAACCATGCACCTATGTTGCACCAACACTAACCCTGTCTCCAAATAGAACGAAGTGAGATTCCACATGACCCACGTCATCTAGGAGTTCCATCGGGTGCGTCCAAAATGATTGCGGAGCCTATGGTATATTCGACGCAAACCGTGCTCCTATCTTGCGTCAAGATTACCACTGTGTCCAAACGGGCTTAACGAGCTTCCACCTGAGCCTCGTCACCTAATGGTACCATCGGGTGCATCCAAAATGATTTGTAAGACTGTGGTACATCTAGCGCAAACCAAGCACCTATCTTGCATCGACACTAACACTGTCTTCAAACAGAATGAAGTGAGATTCCACATGACCCACGTCACCTAGGAGTTCCATCGGGTGCGTCAAAAATGATTTTCGATCCTATGGTACATTCGACGCAAACCGTGCACCTATCTTGCGTCAAGATTAGCACTGTCTCCAAATGGGCCGAAACGAGCTTCCACCAGAGCCTCGTCACCTAGTGGTACCATCGCGTGCATCCAAAATGATTTGTATGCCTAAGGTACATTTTGCACAAACCATGCACCTATCTTGCACCGACACTAATACTGTCTCCAAACGTAAAGAAGCGAGATTCCACAAGACCCAAGTCACCTAGGAGTTCCATCAGGTGCATCCAAAACAATTTCCGTGCCTATGGTATGTTCGACGTAAACCGTGCACCTAACTTGCGTCAAGATGAGCTCTATATCTGAAAGGCCGAAACGAGCTTCCACTTGAGCTTCGTCACCTAGTGGTACCATTGAGTGCGTCCAAAACGATTTCTGGGACAATGGTACGTCTAGTGCAAACCATGCAACTATCTTGCACCAACACTAACACTGTCTCCAAACAGAAAGAAGCGAGATTCCACATGACCCACGTCACCTAGTTGCACCATCGAGTGCGTCCAAAACTATTTATGAGCCTACTATACGTCTAGCGCAAACCATACACCTATATTGCACCGACAGTAACACTGTCTCCAAACGGAATGAAGTGAGATTCCACATGACCCACGTCACCTAGGAGTTCCATCGGGTGCGTCCAAAATGATTTTCGATCCTATGGTACATTCGATGCAAACCGTGCACCTATCTTGCGTCAAGATTAGCACCATGTTCGAAAGGCCGAAACAAGATTCCACTTGGACCTCGTTAACTAGTGGTACCATCGAGTGCGTCCAAAACGATTTATGAGCCTATGGTACGTCTAGCGCAAACCATGCACCTATCTTACACCGACACTAACACTATCTCAAAACAGAAAGAAGTGAGATTCCACATGACCCACATCACCTAGGAGTTCCATCGGGTACGTCCAAAATGATTTTTGAGGCTATGATACGTTCGACGCAAACCGTGCACCAATCTTGCATCAACATTAGCAGTATCTCCAAACGGAGCGAGTTTCACTTGAGCCTCATCACCTAGGGTGCCATCGGGTGCGTCCAAAATGATTTCTGAGCCTATGGTATGTCTAGCGCAAACCATGCACTGACAATAACCCTGCCTCCAAATGGAAAGAAGTGAGATTCCACATGAGCCACGTCACCCAGGAGTTCCTTCGGGTGCGTCCAAAATGATTGCTGAGCCTATGGTACGTTCGACGCAAACCGTACACCTATCTTGCGTCAAGATTAGCAGTGTCCCCAAATGGGCCGAAACGAGCTTCCACCTGAGCCTCGTCACCTAGTGGTACCTTCGGGTGCATCCAAAACGATTTGTAAGCCTATGGTACATCTAGCGCAACCATGCACCTATCTTGTATCGACACTAACACTGTCTCCAAATGGAAAGAAGTGAGATTCCACATGACCCACGTCACCTAGGAGTTCCATCAGGTGCATCCAAAACAATTTTCGTGCCTATGGTACGTTCGACGCAAACCGTGCACCTAACTTGTGTCAAGATTAGCTCTATGTCCGAAAGGCCAAAACGAGCTTCCACTTGAGCTTCGTCACCTTGTGGTACCATCGAGTGCGTCCAAAACGATTTCTGTGCCTATGGTACGTCTAGTGCAAACCATGCAACTATCTTGCACCAACACTAACACTGTCTCCAAACAGAAAGAAGCGAGATTCCACATGACCCACGTCACCTAGTGGCACCATCGAGTGCGTCCAAAACTATTTATGAGCCTACTATACGTCTAGCGCAAACCATACACCTATATTGCACCGACAGTAACACTGTCTCCAAACGGAATGAAGTGAGATTCCACATGACCCACGTCACCTAGGAGTTCCATCGGGTGCGTCAAAAATGATTTTCGATCCTATGGTACATTCGACGCAAACCGTGCACCTATCTTGCGTCAAGATTAGCACCATGTCCGAAAGGCCGAAACGAGATTCCACTTGGACCTCGTTAACTAGTGGTACCATCGAGTGCGTCCAAAACGATTTATGAGCCTATGGTACGTCTAGCGCAAACCATGCACCTATCTTACACCGACACTAACACTATCTCAAAACAGAAAGAAGTGAGATTCCACATGACCCACATCACCTAGGAGTTCCATCGGGTACGTCCAAAATGATTTTTGAGGCTATGATACGTTCGACGCAAACCGTGCACCAATCTTGCATCAACATTAGCAGTATCTCCAAACGGAGCGAGTTTCACTTGAGCCTCATCACCTAGGGTGCCATCGGGTGCGTCCAAAATGATTTCTGAGCCTATGGTATGTCTAGCGCAAACCATGCACTGACAATAACCCTGCCTCCAAATGGAAAGAAGTGAGATTCCACATGAGCCACGTCACCCAGGAGTTCCTTCGGGTGCGTCCAAAATGATTGCTGAGCCTATGGTACGTTCGACGCAAACCGTACACCTATCTTGCGTCAAGATTAGCAGTGTCCCCAAATGGGCCGAAACGAGCTTCCACCTGAGCCTCGTCACCTAGTGGTACCTTCGGGTGCATCCAAAACGATTTGTAAGCCTATGGTACATCTAGCGCAACCATGCACCTATCTTGTATCGACACTAACACTGTCTCCAAATGGAAAGAAGTGAGATTCCACATGACCCACGTCACCTAGGAGTTCCATCAGGTGCATCCAAAACAATTTTCGTGCCTATGGTACGTTCGACGCAAACCGTGCACCTAACTTGTGTCAAGATTAGCTCTATGTCCGAAAGGCCGAAACGAGCTTCCACTTGAGCTTCGTCACATTGTGGTACCATCGAGTGCATCCAAAACGATTTCTGTGCCTATGGTACGTCTAGTGCAAACCATGCAACTATCTTGCACCAACACTAACACTGTCTCCAAACAGAAAGAAGCGAGATTCCACATGACCCACGTCACCTAGTTGCACCATCGAGTGCGTCCAAAACTATTTATGAGCCTACTATACGTCTAGCGCAAACCATACACCTATATTGCACCGACAGTAACACTGTCTCCAAACGGAATGAAGTGAGATTCCACATGACCCACGTCACCTAGGAGTTCCATCGGGTGCGTCCAAAATGATTTTCGATCCTATGGTACATTCGATGCAAACCGTGCACCTATCTTGCGTCAAGATTAGCACCATGTTCGAAAGGCCGAAACAAGATTCCACTTGGACCTCGTTAACTAGTGGTACCATCGAGTGCGTCCAAAATGATTTATGAGCCTATGGTACGTCTAGCGCCAACCATGCACCTATCTTGCACCGACACTAACACTATCTCCAAACAGAAAGAAGCGACATTCCACATGACCCACTAATATGAACCCGCTAGGGTTTATGGACGATCTTTCGATGAGAGGCGTGAGATCACTCGATTTGGTGGATGGAGATGACGTTCACGGCCCGACTACAGCCTTCCAAGACCGCGCCTTAGAAATCGATACACCACCTCCAAAGGCCGTCACGATCTTGTGGAGCGCGACAACCAGCCACTAGGGCTCCCGTCCTGCAAGCAATCGAAGAACTAGCAAGAACAAGGAAACAAGCACTGAATTTGCAAGATGAAATTGAAAACCTCAAACTGAATCTTATGATGAGTGGGGTTCCGAAGACAAGGAGACGGGCGGCTGGATCAGCACGCGCACCTACAAGCAAGTAGCAAAGGCTAAACTTGATCTAAACAAAACCCAATTGTTCCTGGTGGCGGCTAAGGGGTATATGACGTGTGGAGGACGACCACAAGAGAGTTTGGGTCGTGCTCCAACCCTAGGACGCGTCCCTACTGGACTCTAAACGATACAAGCCCATTGGGCTAACTTAAGGTGGCGCAGCACCCTAGATAGAATAGACCTCTCGGTGATTTTTTGACTGTTGACGCCGTTTCTGAGAAGGTATGAGTATGAGGTCAGATCCGTATGAAAGTAGACTTTATTAGCTTTCCAACAAGTCCAAAATCACCCCAATCCGACTCCGTATGTAACCGTGGCGACCGTCGCAAGTTGGAGGTGTGCTGCAGTCCGAATCCAGCCTACGCGAGTCCTTTTCCCTTTCGGTCTTCTCCTTGATTCCTAATCAAAACAAGAGTGCACGTGTCTCCAAGATCTAAACAGGATGGACAAGAGCTCAAGAAGGAACTCACTTGATGATTAAGTGTTCGAGCACGAGCACGGGTAATAGGACCAGCAGGTGTCGGCGTGGACGGCGTGGATGTATGATCGGTGTTGATGTCCTCATCATCCTCCCTTTCTTGATTTTGAGTCGTCCTCGACTCAAGCTCATCTTCCTCACCCAAATAAGGCTTCAAATCTGCAATGTTAAATGTGGGACTAACCCCAAAATCTGCAGGAAGATCAAGCTTATATGCATTCTCATTTATTCGTTGCATCACTTTAAAAGGACCATCCGCTCTAGGCATCAATTTAGATTTTCTTAATTCAGAAACCTATCCTTTCGCAAATGCAACCAAACCAAATCTCCAGGTTCAAGAATCAATTCCTTCTACCTTTATCTCTAGCAAATTTGTACTTAGCATTCATATGCTCTATGTTTTCTTTAGTGGTTTCATGTAGTTTTAGCATCAATTCAGCACGTTGCTTAGCATCAAAATTCAACTTTTTAGAACTTGGCAATGGCATTAAATCAATAGGAGCACGTGGTAACAAGCCATAAACAATCTCAAAGGGACACATCTTCATAGTAGAATGCAATAACGATTATAAGCAAACTCAATATGAGGCAAACAATCTTCCCACATCTTAATATTCTTCTTTAAAACAGTCCTTAACATAGTAGACAAAGTTCTATTCACAACTTCAGTTTGACCATCAGTTTGGGGGTGACAAGTGGTGGAAAATAAAAGCTGAGTCCCCAATTTGGCCCATAAAGTTCTCCAAAAATGGCTAAGAAATTTAGCATCACGATCGAGAAACAATTGTATTTGGCACACCATGCAAGCGAACAACTTCTCGAAAAGAACAAATCAGCAATATTTGTAGCATCATCAGTTTTATGACATGGTATGAAATGTGCCATTTTAGAGAATCGATCCACAACCACAAAAAACACTATCTCGCCCTTTCCTAGTCCGTGGCAATCCCAACACAAAATCCATAGAAATATCCTCCCAAGGAGCACTAGGAACAGGAAGAGGCATATACAAACCGTGTGGATTCAACCGGGACTTAGCCTTTTGACATGTTGTGCAGCGAGCAACAAATCTCTCCACGTATCGTCGCATCTTTGGCCAAAAGAAATGACTAGCAAGAATGTCCTCCGTCTTCTTCGCTCCAAAATGCCCCATCAAGCCACCTCCATGCGCTTCTGCAGCAACAACAATTTAACGGAGCTAGCTGGAATACATAGCTTGTTAGCTCTAAACACAAACCCATCATTGAGGATGAATTTGTTCCACGTTTTCCCATCTTTACAATGCAAGAAAGCACTTCTTTAAAATCAGCATCATGAGCATATCGGTCTTTAATTGTTTCTAACCCAAAGATCTTGTAATCAAGTTGATTCAAAGCAAAGTATATCTCCTAGACAATGCATCGCAATGATATTATCCTTCCTTTCTTGTGTTTGATAACATAAGGAAAAGATTCAATAAATTCAACCCATTTTGCATGTCTACGATTCAGTTTTCCTTGACTACGAATATGCTTCAAAGATTCATAATCAGAATGTATAACAAATTCTTTGGGCCACAAATAATGCTGCCATGTTTCTAATGCCCGCACTAGAGCATATAATTCCTTATCATATGTAGAATAATTAAGAATAGGCCCGCTCAATTTCTCACTAAAGTATGCAACAGGTTTTCCTTCTTGTAACAAAACACCACCCAATCCAATTCCACTCGCATCACATTCAAGCTCGAAAGTCTTATTAAAATCGGGGAGTTGGAGTAGAGGTGCATGTGTTAACTTATCTTTCAGCACATGGAAGGCGTGCTCTTGTGCTTTGCCCCAAGAAAAGGGCACTCCCTTCTTTGTAAGCTCATTCAATGGTGCAGCAATGGTGCTGAAGTCCTTCACAAAACGGCGATAGAAACCAGCAAGTCCTAGGAAACTCCGCACTTGTGTGACCGTGGGTACAGGCCATCCTTGTATAGCTTCCACCTTGGCTTTATCAACCTCAATTCCCGTGGAGTGACAACATAGCCAAGAAACGATACTCGATCGGTGCAGAAAGTGCACTTCTCAAGGTTACCAAACAAACGTGCATCACGAGAGCATTGAAAACAGCACGTAAGTGATCAAGGTGTTCATCCATGGATTTGCTATAAATCAGTATATCATCAAAGTAGACGACAACAAATTTCCCAATGAAAGCACGCAAAACCTCGTTCATTAATCTCATGAAAGTACTAGGTGCATTAGTTAACCCAAAAGGCATGACTAACCACTCATATAGACCGAACTTGGTTTTGAAAGCAGTTTTCCATTCATCTCCCAATTTCATACGAATCTGGTGGTACCCACTACGCAAATCAACCTTTGAAAACACAACAGCACCACTCAATTCATCAAGCATATCATCTAATCGTGGAATAGGGTGTCGATATCGAATGGTGATATTATTAATAGCCCTACAATCAACACATATGCGCCATGTTCCATCTTTCTTAGGCACTAAAATCACTGGAACAACACAAGGACTAAGAGACTCACGCACATAACCTTTGTCTAGTAGTTCTTGCACTTGTCGCTGAATTTCCTTCGTTTCCTCCGGATTGGTCCTGTATGGCGCACGGTTTGGCAAAGATGCTCCAGGGATAAGATCAATTTGGTGCTCAATCCCTCGTATTGGTGGCAGCCCCGCTGGTATCTCAATGGGAAACACATCAGAATACTCATGCAAAATGTTAGCAACAGCAGGGGGCAAAGAACGTTGCATATCCTCAAATGAAATCAAAGCATCCTTGTATACCAAAGCATAAGCAACAGAGGTGGATGCATTGAACTCATTAATATCAGATTTTGTAGCAAGCATACAACGTCCTTTCAATTTTATCTCATCTTTGTCATCAACAATAGATTTGTCACTCTCGCTCTTTGCTTTTGCAGCCTTAGTAACATCAGATTGCATAATAGCTTCAGGAGACATAGGATGCAACACAAATTTTCGATCATGGTATAGAAACGAATATTGATTTGATCTACCATGATGCATCGAATCTCTATCAAATTGCCATGGTCTACCTAGCAGAATATTGCAAGCTTGCATAGGCACAACATCACATTCAACAATATCTTTGTATGATCCGATGGCAAAATCGATTCGCACCAGTCCTCGTTACCTTTGCCTTACCTTTGTTGTTCAGCCATTGGATGTAGTAGGGATGGGGGTGTGGTTTGGTGGTGAGGGCGAGCTTTCGTACCATGTCGCTACTTGCCAAGTTGTTGCAGCTACCTCCATCAATGATCATGCGGCACTTAACGCTCCTTGATGACACACTTTGTTTGGAATAAAAGTGTTGCTGATGATTTTGCTCCGCCTTCTCCATTTGTGCACTAAGCACTCATTTGTACAATCAAGCTCTCATAGTGCTCCGCGTCACCTGCATTAATGTGTTCTTCTATGTGTTCCTCACTACCCGCATAGTCACCGCAAGCAATGCAAGTGTATCTTCATCAAAATCACTAGCAGATGAACACTCACCATCATCTTTGACAATCATAACATGCTTGTTTGGGCAGATCACGCATCATATGGCCATATCCCTTGCACCGATGACATTGTATGTTGCTTGTTCTACCTGTCGATGCCACGGATGAAGTACTCGCAGCCGGCTTTTGCGCTTGTCTTCGCCACTGAATTGGTGGGGCAGCTCGAGTCTTGTCACTAGATGAAGGCGTAGGGAGTACGTGTAGACGGAGTTGTAGACGCGTCGCGGCTGCCATGAACTAGCTTTCCCTGCAGAAACATTAGTCCTTGCGCTAGCACGTCGTCCCCTGCACTTCCCGTTCAGCTTTACAAGCAAGATGAAACAGTTTGGTTACGTTATTGTATTCTTTGTAAGCGAGGATATCCTGAATTTCCGATTTAACCCACCTAAAAATCTAGCCATAGCAGGTTCCTCATCCTCCTCTAATTTACAACGCATAACATACCCGTTTGTAATTCTGATAGTATTCTTCTACACTTTTAGAACCTTGTCTCAATTGCTGCAACTTATTTATCATATCACGGGCATAGTAAGATGGAACAAATCTAGCTCTCATGGCTCGTTTCAGCGCATCCCAAGTTTTAGGTATGTTATTAGAATTTTTCTTGCCATATTCAATCCACCAAACAGAAGCAAAATCTATGAACTCACTAGTAGCAGCCCTAACACGTGTGTTCTCAGGAAATTCATGGCATGCAAACTTTTGATCAACAGCAATCTCCCAAGTAATGTATGCATCAGGGTCATATTTTCCATCAAAAGGAGGTATTTTAAATTTAATCTTACTGAAAGCATCATCATTATTGTGTACCTCGCGTCGGCGGCGGCCACCCATACCTCTACGGTTGTGACGTAGGCGACGTCGATCACGAGTGTCTCGATCATCATGTTCAGTATCACCTGTGTATTCTTCATCATAACTACCATCCTCTCGATCTTCCTCCTTCTTTTCTTCTTTATGCTGGTCTTTATCATTGTTGTGGAGGTCATCAAAACGCCTCCGCAGAAAGCAGCAAGGCTTTTGTCCACACTAGCAATGGACTGCTCCAAAAACCTGCAAGCTTGTTGTTTGCGGCAATCTGCGTAGCCTCCAACTGCCCAAGTTTGTCATTTGTCACCTGCAAGTCATTATCAAGTCCTCCGTGTGCAACTTCACTTTCCTTTCAAAATGTTGTATGATGCCCTTTAAAGGAGGCGAATGTGGAATTTGGTTATCTTCGTCGGTCCTGGGCATGGTTCAAAGACAAAGACAACAAGAAGACAAGTGAAGAAATAAAAGCCCTACAACTACTAGGATGTAGCTACAGCAAGTCGCTCACTCTCCACCTATTACACAAGTTCTTACCAGTTCTTACCTTGCTCGACAGAGGGGTCATCTACCAACAAGTCTGCAGCAATGGATGAAGTGTATCGGTGCCGCAAAGCACGAGACCCATCAAGCTGTACAATATGTGGAGCTATAGGTGGGCTAAAACAAGGAACGAACTAGCACCACGTTAGTTACAAAAGCAAGCTGAATAATCGTTCAACCGGGCGGTACTGCTTTGGTCCTAGTCTAGAGACCGTGCTAGAGACGCGAGCACTGGACACAAAGGAGAGCACAACACACCACCCAAGTGAACGAAAAATCTCTAAGATCAGCCCCTTTCTCTTCTTTTCTTTTGCTTCTTTCTCTTTTTTTTTATTTTTTTGAATAATTTTTTTTAGGGGCACTCAAAACTGATTATATGAACAAGAACACTCCCAAAGAGTAACTCAGCACACACACTTTTTCCGAAAGGGCAGGGGTATCTCCATCCCCAAATCGAGTTATCCACCTTCTCTCATCGAAAGATCGGGATTCACCCTCGATGAGAGAAGGTGGATAACTCGATTTGGGGATGGAGATGACGTTCACGGCCCGACTACAACCATCCAAGGATGCTGCGCCTTAGCAACCGATACACCACCTCCAACGGCTGTCGCGATCTTGTGGAGCACGATCAACCAAACCACTAGGGTAATTCCTGCAAGCAATCGAGGAACAAGCAAGAACAAGTAGAACAAGCAACTCAATTGCAAATATGGAGATGAAAAACCAATCTAAACTCACAAAGTTGGGGTTCTGAATCAAGTAGAACGGATGGTCTAGTCGACACACGCGTCTACAAGGAAGTAGCAATGGCTAAACTTTCAACAAACAAAACCCAACTGTTCTTGGTGGCGGCTAAGGGGTATATGAAGGTGGAAGGATGACCACTAGGGTGTTGGGGTCGTGCTCCAACCCTAGGACGCGTCCCTAATGGACCCAACTTAATACATGGCCCATTGGACCAAACTAAGGCGACGCAGCACCTTTGAACAGAAAACCTCTTGGTAGTAATTCGGTCATTGCGGCCGGCTCAAAACAGATATGGACTTGATTCCAGATCCATGTGAACATAGACTTCATAAGGATTCCATGAAGTACTTGAACGCCCCAATCCGAGTCCGTATGCGACCGTGGTGAACATCACAAGTTGGAGCTGTCCTAGAGTCTGAATCCAGCCCCAAAACGTGTTGGATTTGATCTCTATCTTTCCTTGGGCCAAAAGTGACGTGGTGTCCAGGTGGAGGACGTGGGGAATACTTGGATTTAGTCCCCAATCAACTTCATTAACCTTCCATGCTTTCCATATGCAATCAAACCTTCCCTTGATCCATGTAAGTAATTCTGAAAATGAAAATATACACATTTTATGGTGGAGCACCAATTCATCAAATGCATCAATGATAAGCCTCATATAGAATGGTTGCACCTTTGGTATAGAAGTGGTTGTCATGGTCATATTTGAGCCAATGATGTCCTCACCACACGTAACCTAGGAGTTCCATCAGGTGCATCTAAAATAATTTCCATGCCTATGGTACGTTCGACGCAAACCGTGCACCTATCTTGCGTCAAGATTAGCTCTATGTCCAAAAGGCTGAAACGAGCTTCCACTTGAGCTTCATCACCTTGTGGTACCATCGAGTGCGTCCAAAACGATTTCTGAGCCTATGGTATGTCTAGCGCAAACCACGCACCTATCTTGCACCAACACGAACCCTGTCTCCAAACAGAAAGAAGTGAGATTCCACATGACCCACGTCACCTAGGAGTTCCATTAGGTGCCTCCAAAACGAATTATGTGCCTATGGTACGTTCGACGCAAATTGTGCACCTATCTTGCGTCAAGATTAGCTCTATGTCCGAAAGGCCGAAACGAGCTTCCTCTTGAGCTTCGTCACCTAGTGGTACCATCGGGTGCGTCCAAAATGATTTCTGAGACTATGGTATGTCTAGCGCAAACCATGCACATATCTTGCACCAACACTAACCCTGTCTCCAAATAGAAAGAAGTGAGATTCCACATGACCCACGTCACCTAGGAATTCCATCGGGTGCGTCCAAAACGATTGCGGAGCCTATGATATATTCGACACAAACCGTGCTCCTATCTTGCGTCAAGATTAGCACTGTCTCGAAACAGGCCGAAACGAGCTTCCACCTAAGCCCTGTCACCTAGTGGTACCATTGGGTGCGTCAAAACCGATTTGTAAGCCTATGGTACATCTAGCGCAAACCACGCACCTATCTTGCACCGACACTAACAATGTCTCCAAACGGAATGAAGAGAGATTCCACATGACCATGTCATGTAGGAGTTCCATCGGGTGCGTCCAAAATGATTTCTGATCCTATGATACATTCGATGCAAACCATGCACCTATCTTGCAACAAGATTAGCACCATGTCCGAAAGGCCGAAACGAGCTTCCACTTGAGCCTCGTCACCTAGTGGTACCATCGAGTGCGTCCAAAACGATTGCGGAGCCTATTGTATATTCGACGCAAACCGTGCTCCTGTCTTGCGTCAAGATTAGCACTGTCTCCAAACAGACTGAAACGAGCTTCCACCTAGGCCTCGTTACCTAATGGTACCATCGGGTGCGTCCAAAATGATTTGTAAGACTATGGTACATCTAGCGCAAACCATGCACCTATCTTGCACCGACACTAACACTGTCTCCAAACGGAATGAAGTGAGATTCCACATGACCCACGTCACCTAGGAGTTCCATCGGGTGAGTCCAAAATGATATTCGATCCTATGATACATTCGACGCAAACCGTGCAACTATCTTGTGTCAAGATTAGCACCATGTTCGAAAGGCCGAAACGAGCTTCCACTTGGACCACGTCACCTAGGAGTTCCATCGGGTGCGTCCAAAATGATTTTCGAGGCTATGATACGTTCGACGCATACCGTGCACCTATCTTGCGTCAACTTTAGCACTATCTCCAAACGGAGCGAGTTTCACTTGAGGCTCGTCACCTAGGGTACCATCGAGTGCGTCCAAAATTGATGAGGACATCAACCCCGACACGGGAATGGCTACTCCAACTGAACCAGCACAGGCGCCACCAGGACCACTCACTCGAGCTCGTGCATGTGAATTAAACTTCGTGATGATTTTGAAGAATGAAGGACCAGAAGTTTCCTAAGTGCATGCGCCATCTATGCTCATGATGAACCTGCCCAGAATAATGTCTAGGTGTGCGCCACCTATGTGTTTTTAGTTTTGTCAAGAAATAACCAGGAAGGTGCTGCGCCACCTAAATCGGAAAGGGGATCAAGGAGATGGTGTGTGGCTGTTTGGGCACCTATTCCCCGCCTTGTGGGCAAGGCGGGCGTCCTCCTTCCTCCTCCTCCCCCTATACCTGGGCTGCGCCCCTCTTTGGCTTGGGTTTTGTTTTGCTTAAGTTAGCCATTGCTACTTCAAGCTTCGTCTTCGTGTAATTTAGAACCCCACCTTGAGTAATATTCGGGGTTGCTCGCCTCAGATTCTTGCTTGTTCTTCGATTGCGGCAGAGGAATTGATCTTCGTGATCAGGTTAATCTAGCACCAGCAAGGTCAATAACCATCGGGAGTTGGTTCAGCGATTGCTAAGGAGCCACGGACTTGTTCGTCGTAGTCGGATCGCGAGGGTCGACACCCACCAAATCGTAGTTATCCTCCACTCACCGAAGGATCGGGCACTCCAGCTCTATCAAGTGGTATCAAAATTCAGGTTGATCGGTGAGTTTTATCGAGTTATCCTTTAGTTTCCAGATTGTTCATCGTCCTATTGTCCACCAAACCAAAACAACAATCAGGTTCGACCTTTGTCCCAGCACCTTTTGAGCCTTGCACATTTCATTCAGTAATTTGCGTTGTTGAATTTGTGTGCTTTTGCGTCAATAGTTGCTGGTCACTTTGTGTTCGTCGCCATTGTTTTTCATCGTCGTTTCTGTTCCACCATCACCACCACGCCCTCTTCACCATCTTCCCCCTCCCTAGTGCACGCCCTCTCCCTATCTTCCCCCTCCCTGGTGCACGCCCTCTCCCTACCACAGTTTTCCTTCCTGGCGCCCCCCCCTCTGCCACATTTTGGAAAGTTTTGCGCCAAAGGGAAAGTATCCAGAAAAGAAAAAAAGGCAAGGTGCCAATCTATTCAAAACAAAAAAGGCAAGGTGCCAATGTATTAAACAAAAAAGAGAAAAATAAGGAAAGGAAAAGCCACACCATACAAGGCAACAGAATTACATTTGGGGGGCAGGTCTTTTCCCCTGTTGGGCGCCACCCCCTTTCCCTGTTTTGGGATTTGGTGCAATATTCTTCCTTATTTCAGATTGTCTAGTCTTAGAAAGAAGAATTCCGGCTGTTGTGATCCACCCTGATTTGGGCGCTAGTCTTCCTCTCTCGGACGAGGAACACACCAGGCGCCTCCCCTTGGGCGCCCCCACCTTTGCTTTGCTGCCTTTGCACGTTTCCACTTGTTTCTAGCAACATAGCGACGTGTTTAGCACTATTATTCAACCTTGCATTGCTGTTTGATTGTGCTAACCCTTGCAATTAAGTGCAGCCTTCCTAGAACTCCACAAATTTTCTACAGCGATCAAGCTCTGTGTTCTCTCGGCAATCGCTCCATTCAATCTTTGGAAGGTTGTACCGCTGGTTGCAAGTCACCCCGCAAGCTTGGTAAGAACGGGTAAGAGTTTGATAACAGCTTTAATTTGAGTGCCTTGATCAGCACCATATCCTATAGGCTTTAGGGCACATACTTGTTTTCGTGTTCGTTGTTTTCCTACTAACAATGACATGGGGAGCCAGCTGATCGGGACGCCATGCCTCGGTCCCCACACACTAAAGGCATCATTCACCACTTCAATCGCAAGATGAGCGAGCACGTGGAGGGCTTGGCAGAGGAGATTAGGATTGCCAGCGAGCAAGTGGGTCAATTTCAGGACGCTCAAATGGCCACAAATGCTACGCTCGCGGAGATGCAGAAAGCACAAGCTGCCCACGCCACCAGCCTTGCCACACTCACTACGCGCCTTGATGAGTTGGTACAACAACTTGCTGACCAGCGTGCGGAATTTGATTATGGTGGCGATACCGAGATCGACGACCAAGACCGCCATGGAGGGCGCCACTGCAACCGCCGTGGTGAGCGCGTGGTACGTAATCGAAACGACTCATTTACTAAGATTAAGTTCACGATTCCTTCATTTATTGGCAAATATGATCTTGGTGCGTATCTTGATTGGGAACTTGCGGTAGATCAGAAATTTCATTGTCATGATGTTCCTGCACAATATCAAGTTAGGGCTGCTACTAGTGAGTTTATAGATTTCGCATCCATTTGGTGGCGTGAGCATCGCAGCAAACACCCTAATAACATTCCCACAACTTGGGAGCAATTAAAAACTGTCATGCGACACCGATTTGTTCCTTCCTATTATGCACGAGACTTGCTTAATAAAATGCAGCATTTTCAGCAAGGAACCAAATCTGTAGAAGAGTATTATCAGGAGTTGCAAACCGGCATGATTCATTGTGGTTTAGTTGAGACTAATGATGCTGCGATGGCACGATTTCGTGGTGGTTTGAACCGTGAAATTCAGGATATTCTTGATTATAAGCGCTATGATGATATTACTACTTTGTTTGCATTTGCTTGCAAAGCTGAACGTGAAGTGCAGGGACGATGAGCAAGGACCCATTCTAACTCTTTTGCAGGTCGCACTACTTTGACCCCTTCAAATTTCTGGCGCCCTCCCCACATAGCGGTATGTCATGTGACAAGGCAACAGCTCCACCTCCGGCGCCCTTTTAGCTAATAAGAGCGCCTCCTCTTCCACTAGCCGCACAAAGGACATTCAATGCCATCGTTGTAAAGGTTATGGGCATGTGATACGGGATCGCCCCAACAAGCGACGACGTTGATTATACGTGACGACGGTGAGTATTCTTCCGCTAGTGATTCCGATGAAACTATATATGCTATGCTTGCTCTGACGCGTTTCAAGACATGCGGAAGAACATGTGGCTGCCATCGACGAATGACAAGTATGAGAGTCTTGTTGTGCGGCGAGTCCTCGATACACAGGTTGCCTGACTGAAAGTAGAACCAGCGCCACACTTTGTTCCACACCATAGGCGTTGTGCAAGAACGATCCATTCGCATCATCATTGACGGCGGTAGTTGCAACAATTTGGCAAGTTCGGATCTGGTGGAGAAGTTGTCTCTCCAATCGCCCACATCCACATCCCTACCACATTCAATGGCTCAACCAGGGTGGCAAACTCAAGGTAACACGCTCGATACGTGTTCACTTCTCCATGGGATCTTATTCGATTATACCGATTGCGATGTTGTTCCTATGGAGGCATGTTCGTTGTTGCTTGGTAGGCCACGCAATATGATGATACGATTGTTTACATCATGGTCGCACAAATCATTATTCATTACTTTGTTTAAGGGCAAGAAAATTATTCTTCATCCAATGACCCCTGAACAGATTGTGAAAGATGACATTGCTCGGACTACTAAAGCATTAAAACAATGCCAACAACAACCAGCCACGTCTAAAGAGATTAAACTACATGCTCCTGTTTTACTTGCTACACATGCTGATTTTGATGAACTACATGTTGCTAATATGCCTTGCTATATGCGCTTGTATGTTCTCATGTCTTTGGTTTCACTCGATGATGCACCATCTTTGGATATACCCCCGCTTTGTTACTAAGCTTTTGCGAGGACTTTGCCGAGGTGTTTCGAAGGAGTTACCGCCAGTCTTCCTCCCATTCGTGGCATTGAGCACCAGATCGACCTCATCCGGGCGCCTTGACTTCCCAACCGTGCCCCGTGCACTGCACTACCAATCCCGATGAGACAAAGGAGATTCAGCGCCAAGTCCAAGCGCTACTTGATAAGGGCTACATTCGTGAGTCTCTTAGCCCTTGCTCTGTTCTGTACTACTTGTCCCAAAGAAAGATGGTACCGGCGCATGTGTGTAGATTGTCGAGCGATTAACAATATCACAATTCGTTATCGTTATCCTATACCTCGCCTTGATGATATGCTTTGACGAGCTTAGCGGTGTTTGTTATATTCTCCAAGGTAGATTTGCGAAGCGGGTACCATCGATTCGAATGAAACTTGGGGATGAATGGAAAATGGCTTTTAAAACAAAATTTGGCTTATATGAATGGTTAGTTATGCCGTTTGGATTGACTAATGCTCCCAGCACATTTATGCGCGCTTAATGAATGAAGTTTTGAGGCCTTTCATAGGATTGTTTGTGGTTGTTTATTTTGATGATATTCTAATTTACTGCAAGTCTATGAAAGAGCATTTGGAACATTTGCATGCTATTTTTGATGCTTTATGCTGCTGCCCGCTTGTTTGGTAACTTGGACAAGTGCGACTTACGCACACAACGTGTTTCGTTTCTTGGCTATGTTGTTACTCCATTGGGCATTGAAGTGGACAGCTGAACAAGATTGACGCCATCCGAGGCTGGCCCAGCCACGACAACGATTCTGCACGCAGGTTCGGAGTTTTCTTGGGCTTGCAGGTTTCTACCGACGGTTCATGCGTGACTTCAGCTCCATTGCCGCCCCATTGCATGAGCTCACCAAGAAGGCGTTCCTTTCTCACGGGTGCGCGCACGGGACGAGGCATTCACCATTCTAAAAGATAAGTTGACACATGCCCCTTACTACAGCTACCTGATTTCAATAAGATGTTTGAACTTGAATGTGATGCTAGTGGTATTGGCTTAGGCGGTGTTTTGCTGCAAGAGGGCAAGCCAGTTGCTTACTTTAGCGAAAAATTAAGCGGTGCTAGTCTGAATTATTCAACTTATGAAAAGGAGCTTTTCGCTTTGGTTCGCACACTTCAAACATGGCAGCACTATCTTTGGCCTCGCGAGTTTATAATTCATTCTGATCATGAGGCATTAAACCATATTCGTAGCCAAACTAATCTGAACTGTCAGCATGCTAAGTGGGTCGAATTCATAGAGTCTTTTCCTTACATCATCAAACACAAGAACGGGAAAGACTGATATGGTCCCGCTAGGGTTTGTTCCCGATCTTTCGATGAGAGGTGTGGGATAACTCGATTGATGGGTGGAGACGACGTTCACGGCCCGACTACAGCCTTCCAAGCTGCGCCTTAGCAACCGATACACCACCTCCAACAGCTGCCGCGATCTTGTGGAGCGCGATCAACCAAACCACTAGGGTAATTCTTGCAAGCAATCGAGGAACAAGCAAGAACAAGTAGAACAAGCAACTCGATTGCAAATATGGAGATGAAAACCAATCTGAAATCACAAAGTTGGGGTTCTAAATCAAGTAGAACGGATGGTCTAGTCGACACACGCGTCTACAAGGAAGTAGCAATGGCTAAACTTTCAACAAAACAAAACCCAACTGTTCTTGGTGGCGGCTAAGGGGTATATGAAGGTGGAAGGACGACCACCAGGGTGTTGGGGTCGTGCTCCAACCCTAGGACGCGTCCCTGATGGACCCAACTTGATACATGGCCCATTGGACCAAACTAAGGTGACGCAGCACCGTTGAACAGAAAACCTCTCGGTAGTAATTCAGTCATTGCGGCCGCCTCAGAACAGTTATGGACATGATTCTAGATCCATGTGAAAATAGACTTCATAAGGATTCCATGAAGTACTTGAACGCCCCAATCCGAGTCCGTATACGACCGTGGTGAACATCACAAGTTGGAGCTGTCCTGGAGTCCGAATCCAGCCCCAAAACGTGTTGGATTTGATCTCTTTCTTTCCTTGGACCAAAAGTGACGTGGTGTCCAGGTGGAGGACGTTGGTAATACTTGGATTTGGTCCCCAATCAACTTCATTAACCTTCCATGCTTTCCATATGCAATCAAACCTTCCCTTGATCCATGTAAGTAATTCTGAAAATAAAAATATACACATTTTATGGTGGAGCACCAATTCATCAAATGCATCAATGATAAGCCTCATATAGAATGGTTGCACCTTTGGTATAGAAGTGGTTGGCATGGTCATATTTGAGCCAATGATGTCCTCATCATTCTCCCCTTCTTGACAGCAAACCGTCCTCGGTTTGACCTTTGTTGGAGGATGTGTTGTAGGTAAAAGTGAACCGTGCTCCCCTTCTTGATATTTATCCTGTTGCTTATGGGAAAAACTAGGAAAACTTGCAAGACATCATTAGTGTTAGTGCAGCCCTCAATTTGATCAAGGTATTGTGGCCCAAAAGGATATTTTAGATTAGAGCAAATATAAACTTTATGCACCAAATATTCTCCTTTGCTGTCATATTTGCCAATTGCATAAAGTGAACAATGATTAAAACTTGGCAAACCAGAATCAAATTTAAGTTTCTCTTTTAGACAATTTAGATTACATAGAATATCAAATTCAATATAACCCAAAGTATTTAAAGAGGATAGCAAATTCAGTTCATCTTGTGCACATGTAATAGGATGAAAAAGCTTATCTTCCGCACATTTCTATGGTTCCAAACCAAAAGTATCACACTTATTCGCTACTTGTGGCATAGGAGTAAAAGAATCATCAGCACACAACTCCTCTTTATCACAAGGAACAGCAAGTAATTCATTTTGTGACAAAGGAAAATCAGTAGTGGGTTCCACTATTTGTTGCTCTTCATTAGAATGCAGAGTGGACAAATTTTGGACATTATGGGTCACATCATTCTTATTCACAGATAATAGAATCTCTTTTTCAGCATTGAGAGCAAGACAAAACAATTGACCAATATGGCAATATGATTTGCTAATTAACAAGGTTCGAATTTCAGAATTGAGCCCGCTCATGAACCTACTCATAACATCTTTCATGCATTCATCTAATCCACCAAACATGATGCAAATTTTAAAATCATGGTAGTATGCTTTTACAGTCCTACTATCTTGCTTCAAGTTGTCTAATTTTGCAAGCAAATAATCAGCATAATATGCAGGAACGAATGCATCTCTAAAAAGAAATTTGAAGTCTTCCCAAGATTCTGGAACTTTGTTGTGCCTACAAATGTGTTTCCATTGTAGTAAAGCATATTCAATCAAAACATTAGAGGCAATACAAATCTTTTGTTTCTCGGACAGGTCATGCTCATCAAATTCATTATCTACTTTTAACTCCCAATCAATGTAAGCTTGAGGATCAAACTTACCATCATATAACGGCAAGTATTGAATGACATCCACGAATATGGGGGTCTAGTTTCAACAGCTCGAAAATCTCCATATCACCCGCCATGATTAGTAGAAAACAAGAAACACAAAAAATAATATGTATCCTCCTATCAACTACTAGGATGTGTCGGTTGTAATTCTCTCAAACTCAACTTGTTAAAACAAGCCCTTACAAGTTCTTACCAAGCCAAACAGGAGGTGACGGCAACCAACAAGTCTACAACCGTGGAGCGAAGTGTATCGGTGCACACAACAACAAAACAAACCTGTCAAGTCAGTAGTCGAATATGTGGAGTCAGAGGTGGGTGAAGCAAGGAAGTACTAGCACCACGTTAGTCACAAAAGCAAGCTGAATAATCGTTCAATGGTGGTATTGTGCTGGTCCTAGGCTAAACCATGCTAGAGACGTGAGCCTAGGCACAAAGGTAGTCACCTGAAAAAGAGCAACTAGCATGCAAGCCACGAAGAAAATAATGATTCAGCCCCCTTCTTTCTTCTCCTTCTCTTGTTTTTTCCTTTTTTTTCTTTTCTTTTCTTTTTTTTTTTTTTGTAGAGGCCTAAATGTTTTATTTGGTACTATGACAACCCAAACAATAAGGCTATTGCACACAGCCCCTTGAATTCAGATTTAACAACTCTTGTTAATACAACAGATGAGGAAATCTCTAGGAAGATTGTGGAGTGCTCGGATCGAATTTTCTTTGCAAGGTCAGATCCGTTGGAAAGAAGACAACTTCAAGTTTTCAGATTGTATTTAAACACCCAAATCCGACAACATATGGATCCGTGGTGGCGAGAAATGCAGCAATGATGTATATGGTGATGGTGGATCTCGTGGTGACCAAAAGCGTGATAGAACTCAAAACTCTAAAGGAATAGACACTAAGACCAAAGCAACTCGACACAACCGATGCAACCGAAAACTCAACAAGCCCTAACTAAGCAGTGCTAGCAAAGGCTCAAAGGGTTTATTGGATTGTGGGTAAACTAATCTACTATATTTTTTTGGCTTTTTCTGGACTAGGAAAATTAAAACAGTGAAGGATTGGAAGTCTCTCACCGATAAACCTTGCTCTGATTACCAACTGATATGGTCCCGCTAGGGTTTGTTCCCGATCTTTCGATGAGAGGTGTGGGATAACTCGATTGATGGGTGGAGACGACGTTCACGGCCCGACTACAGCCTTCCAAGCTGCGCCTTAGCAACCGATACACCACCTCCAACAGCTGCCGCGATCTTGTGGAGCGCGATCAACCAAACCACTAGGGTAATTCTTGCAAGCAATCGAGGAACAAGCAAGAACAAGTAGAACAAGCAACTCGATTGCAAATATGGAGATGAAAACCAATCTGAAATCACAAAGTTGGGGTTCTAAATCAAGTAGAACGGATGGTCTAGTCGACACACGCGTCTACAAGGAAGTAGCAATGGCTAAACTTTCAACAAAACAAAACCCAACTGTTCTTGGTGGCGGCTAAGGGGTATATGAAGGTGGAAGGACGACCACCAGGGTGTTGGGGTCGTGCTCCAACCCTAGGACGCGTCCCTGATGGACCCAACTTGATACACGGCCCATTGGACCAAACTAAGGTGACGCAGCACCTTTGAACAGAAAACCTCTCGGTAGTAATTCTATCATTGCGGCCGCCTCAGAACAGTTATGGACATGATTCTAGATCCATGTGAAAATAGACTTCATAAGGATTCCATGAAGTACTTGAACGCCCCAATCCGAGTCCGTATACGACCGTGGTGAACATCACAAGTTGGAGCTGTCCTGGAGTCCGAATCCAGCCCCAAAACGTGTTGGATTTGATCTCTTTCTTTCCTTGGACCAAAAGTGACGTGGTGTCCAGGTGGAGGACGTTGGTAATACTTGGATTTGGTCCCCAATCAACTTCATTAACCTTCCATGCTTTCCATATGCAATCAAACCTTCCCTTGATCCATGTAAGTAATTCTGAAAAATAAAAATATACACATTTTATGGTGGAGCACCAATTCATCAAATGCATCAATGATAAGCCTCATATAGAATGGTTGCACCTTTGGTATAGAAGTGGTTGGCATGGTCATATTTGAGCCAATGATGTCCTCATCATTCTCCCCTTCTTGATAGCAAACCGTCCTCGGTTTGACCTTTGTTGGAGGATGTGTTGTAGGTAAAAGTGAACCGTGCTCCCCTTCTTGATATTTATCCTGTTGCTTATGGGAAAAACTAGGAAAACTTTGCAAGACATCATTAGTGTTAGTGCAGCCCTCAATTTGATCAAGGTATTGTGGCCCAAAAGGATATTTTAGATTAGAGCAAATATAAACTTTATGCACCAAATATTCTCCTTTCTTTGTCATATTTGCCAATTGCATGAAGTGAACAATGATTAAAACTTGGCAAACCAGAATCAAATTTAAGTTTCTCTCTTTTAGACAATTTAGATTACACAGAATATCAAATTCAATATAACCCAAAGTATTTAAAGAGGATAGCAAATTCAGTTCATCTTGTGCACATGTAATAGGATGAAAAAGCTTATCTTCAACATATTTGTATGGTTCCAAACCAAAAGTATCACACTTATTCGCTACTTGTGGCATAGGAGTAAAAGAATCATCAGCACACAACTCCTCTTTATCACAAGGAACAGCAAGTAATTCATTTTGTGACAAAGGAAAATCAGTAGTGGGTTCCACTATTTGTTGCTCTTCATTAGAATGCAGAGTGGACAAATTTTGGACATTATGGGTCACATCATTCTTATTCACAGATAATAGAATCTCTTTTTCAGCATTGAGAGCAAGACAAAACAATTGACCAATATGGCAATATGATTTGCTAATTAACAAGGTTCGAATTTCAGAATTGAGCCCGCTCATGAACCTACTCATAACATCTTTCATGCATTCATCTAATCCACCAAACATGATGCAAATTTTAAAATCATGGTAGTATGCTTTTACAGTCCTACTATCTTGCTTCAAGTTGTCTAATTTTGCAAGCAAATAATCAGCATAATATGCGAGAACGAATGCATCTCTAAAAAGAAATTTGAAGTCTTCCCAAGATTCTGGAACTTTGTTGTGCCTACAAATGTGTTTCCATTGTAGTAAAGCATATTCAATCAAAACATTAGAGGCAATACAAATCTTTTGTTTCTCGGACAGGTCATGCTCATCAAATTCATTATCTACTTTTAACTCCCAATCAATGTAAGCTTGAGGATCAAACTTACCATCATATAACGGCAAGTATTGAATGACATCCTGAATATGGGGGTCTAGTTTCAACAGCTCGAAAATCTCCATATCACCTGCCATGATTAGTAGAAAACAAGAAACACAAAAATAATATGTATCCTCCTATCAACTACTAGGATGTGTCGGTTGTAATTCTCTCAAACTCAACTTGTTAAAACAAGCCCTTACAAGTTCTTACCAAGCCAAACAGGAGGTGACGGCAACCAACAAGTCTACAACCGTGGAGCGAAGTGTATCGGTGCCACAAACAACAAAACAAACTGTCAAGTCAGTAGTCGAATATGTGGAGCTGTAGGTGGGCTGAAGCAAGGAAGTACTAGCACCACGTTAGTCACAAAAGCAAGCTGAATAATCGTTCAATGGTGGTACTGTGCTGGTCCTAGGCTAAACCATGCTAGAGACGTGAGCCTAGGCACAAAGGTAGTCACCGAAAAGAGCAACTAGCACAAAGACGAAGAAAATAATGATTCAGCCCCTTCTTTCTTCTCCTTCTCTTGTGTTTTTTCCTTTTTTCTTTTTTCTTTTTCTTCTTTTTTTTGTAGAGGCCTAAATGTTTTATTTGGTACTATGACAACCCAAACAATAAGGCTATTGCACACAGCCCCTTCGAATTCAGATTTAACAACTCTTGTTAATACAACAGATGAGGAAATCTCTAGGAAGATTGTGGAGTGCTCAGATCGAATTTTCTTTGCAAGGTCGATCCGTTGGAAAGAAGACAACTTCAAGTTTTCAGATTGTATTTAAACACCCAAATCCGACAACATATGGATCCGTGGTGGCAGAAATGCAGCAATGATGTATATGGTGATGGTGGATCTCGTGGTGACCAAAACGTGATAGAACTCAAAACTCTAAAGGAATAGACACTAAGACCAGCAACTCGACACAACCGATGCAACCGAAAACTCAACAAGCCCTAACTAAGCAGTGCTAGCAAAGGCTCAAAGGGTTTATTGGATTGTGGGTAAACTAATCTACTATATTTTTTGGCTTTTTCTGGACTAGGAAAATTAAAAAAGTGAAGGATTTGAAGTCTCTCACCGATAAACCTTGCTCGATTACCAACTCGATATGGTCCCGCTTAGGGTTTGTTCCCGATCTTTCGATGAGAGGTGTGGGATAACTCGATTGATGGGTGGAGACGACGTTCACGGCCCGACTACAGCCTTCCAAGCTGCGCCTTAGCAACCGATACACCACCTCCAACAGCTGCCGCGATCTTGTGGAGCGCGATCAACCAAACCACTAGGGTAATTCTTGCAAGCAATCGAGGAACAAGCAAGAACAAGTAGAACAAGCAACTCGATTGCAAATATGGAGATGAAAACCAATCTGAAATCACAAAGTTGGGGTTCTAAATAAAGTAGAACGGATGGTCTAGTCGACACACGCGTCTACAAGGAAGTAGCAATGGCTAAACTTTCAACAAAACAAAACCCAACTGTTCTTGGTGGCGGCTAAGGGGTATATGAAGGTGGAAGGACGACTACCAGGGTGTTGGGGTCGTGCTCCAACCCTAGGACGCGTCCCTAATGGACCCAACTTGATACACGGCCCATTGGACCAAACTAAGGTGACGCAGCACCTTTGAACAGAAAACCTCTCGGTAGTAATTCGGTCATTGCGGCCGCCTCAGAATAGTTATGGACATGATTCTAGATCCATGTGAAAATAGACTTCATAAGGATTCCATGAAGTACTTGAACGCCCCAATCCGAGTCCATATACGACCGTGGTGAACATCACAAGTTGGAGCTGTCCTGGAGTCCGAATCCAGCCCCAAAACGTGTTGGATTTGATCTCTTTCTTTCCTTGGACCAAAAGTGACGTGGTGTCCAGGTGGAGGACGTTGGTAATACTTGGATTTGGTCCCCAATCAACTTCATTAACCTTCCATGCTTTCCATATGCAATCAAACCTTCCCTTGATCCATGTAAGTAATTCTGAAAATAAAAATATACACATTTTATGGTGGAGCACCAATTCATCAAATGCATCAATGATAAGCCTCATATAGAATGGTTGCACCTTTGGTATAGAAGTGGTTGGCATGGTCATATTTGAGCCAATGATGTCCTGATCAAAGACAACATTATTGCTGATGCTTTGTCGCGTAGATACACCATGCTGTCCCAGTTAGACTTTAAAATTTTTGGTTTACAAACTGTGAAAGAACAATACGCCGATGATCCTAGCTTTAAGGACATCATGCTGCATTGCAAGGATGGTAAACCATGGGGTAAATTCCATGTAACCGATGGGTTTTTGTTCGCGCTAACAAGCTATGTATTCCCGTAAGCTCGGTTCATCTTTTCTTTGTCACTTGAGAAGCGCATGGTGGCGGCCTCATGGGACACTTTGGCGTTTACAAGACACATGGAGATTTTGGTCAGCAGACTTCTTTTTGGCCCCAGATCTTGCCATGACGCGGAGCGCTTTGTTGCACGCTGCACCATGTGCCAGGAAGCTAAGTCCCACCTGAACAACCACGGTTTGTATATGCCGTTACCTATCCCTACTTCTCCTTGGCTAGATATTTCTATGGATTTTGTTTTGGGCTTACCTCGAACTAAGAAGGGGAGGGATAGTATCTTTGTGGTTGTTGATCGATTCTCTAAAATGGCTCACTTCATACCATGTCACAAAAACAGATGATGCTAGCGGCGTTCTTTGAGTTGTTCTTTCGCGAGATTATTCGTTTACATGGTGTTCCAAATACAATAGTCTCAGATCGCAATGCTAAGTTCCTAAGTCATTTTGGAGATCTCTTTGGAATAAACTAGGAACTAAATTGCTTTTCAGCACCACTTGTCACCCACAAACAGATGGGCAAACCGAGGTTGTGAATGTAACCTTATCTACCATGCTTAGGGCTGTGTTAGACAAGAATCTGAAACTTTGGGAGGATTGTTTGCCCCATGTCGAGTTTGCTTACAATCGTGCTACACATTCCACCATGAAAATGTGCCCTTTTCAGGTTGTCTATGGTTACATTCCACGGGTGCCAATTGACTTGTCTGTCCTTTGACCCTTTGGACGCCCCACATGTCGATCTTTGCACGTGTTAAACAAATGTTGGACATCCATGAGCAAACAGAGCGTAGAACATTGCACACTAATGCTAAAAATCAGGTTGTTGGTAGTAAAGGACGTAAACTTGTTACTTTTGAACCTGGGGACTTGGTTTGGTTGCATTTGCGCAAGGATCGCTTTCCTAGTTTTGCGCAGGTCTAAGCTGATGCCCCGTCTGCTGGTCCCTTCAAGGTGTTAAAGAAAATCAAAGATAATGCTTATATACTTGACTGCTGCGCAGACTATGGTATTTCCTCTAGTTTTAATGTTGCAGATTTGAAACCATATGGCGAGGGTGAGGAGCTGCCGTCGAGGACGACTTTGATTCAAGAAGGGAGGATGATGAGGACATCAACCCCGACACGGAATGGCTACTCCAACCGAACCAAAGACCAGCGCCACGGGACCACTCACTCGAGCTCGTGCACGTGAATTAAACTTCGTGATGATTTTGAAGAATGAAGGACCGAAGTTTCCTAAGTGCATGCGCCATCTATGCTCATGATGAACCTGCCCAGAATAATGTCTAGGTGCTGCGCCACCTATGTGTTTTAGTTTTGTCAAGAAATAACTGGAAAGGTCTTTGCGCCACCTAAATCAGGAAAGGGATCAAGGAGATGGTATGTGGCTGTTTGGGCGCCTATTCCTCGCCTTGTGGGCAGGTGGGCGTCCTCCTTCCTCCTCCTCCCCTATTTAGCCAGGGCGCCCCTCTTTGGCTTGGGTTTTGTTTTGCTTAAGTTAGCCATTGCTACTTCCGAAGCTTCGTCTTTGTGTAATTGAGAACCCCACCTTGAGTAATATTCAGGTTGCTCGCCTCTGCATTCTTGCTTGTTCTTCGATTGCCGGCGAGAATTGATCTTCGTGATCAGAGTTGATCTATTTTTGCAAGGTCAATAACCATCGGGAGTTGGTTCAGCAATTGCTAAGGCGCCACGGACTCGTTCGTCGTAGTCGGATCGCGAGGGTCGACACCCACCAAATCGTAGTTATCCTCCACTCACCGAAGGATCGGGCACTCCAGCTCTATCAAAAATGATTCATGAGCCTATGGTACGTCTAGCGCAAACCATGCACCTATCTTGCACCGACACTAACACTATCTCCTAACAGAAAGAAGCGATATTCTACATGACCCACGTCACCTAGGAGTTCCATCGGGTGCGTCCAAAATGATTTTCGAGGCTATGATACGTTCGAAGCAAACCGTGCTCCTATCTTGCGTCATCATTAGCACTATCTCCAAACAGAGCGAGTTTCACTTGAGCCTCGTTACCTAGGGTGCCATCGGGTGCGTCCAAAATGATTTACGAGCCTGTGGTATGTCTTGCGCAAACCAAGCACTGACAACAACCCTGTCTCCAAACGGAAAGAAGTGAGATTCCACATGACCCACATCACCCAGGAGTTCCATCGGGTGCATCCAAAACGATTGCCGAGCCTATGGTACATTCGACGCAAACCGTGCACCTATCTTGCGTCAAGATTAGCACTGTCCCCAAACGGGCCAAAACGAGCTTCCACCTCAGCCTCGTCACCTAGTGGTACCTTTGGGTGTGTCCAAAACGATTTGTAAGCCTATGGTACGTGTAGCGCAACCATGCACCTATCTTGCACCGACACTAACACTGTCTCCAAACGGAAAGAAGTGAGATTCCATGTGACCCACGTAACCTAGGAGTTCCATCAGGTGCATCCAAAACAATTTCCGTGCCTATGGTACGTTCGTCGCAAACCGTGCACCTATCTTGCGTCAAGATTAGCACTATCCCCAAACTGGCCAAAACAAGCTTCCACCTGAGCCTCGTCACCTAGTGGTACCTTCGGGTGTGTCCAAAACGATTTGTAAGCCTACGGTACATGTAGCGCAACCATGCACCTATCTTGCACCGACACTAACACTGTCTCCAAACGGAAAGAAGTGAGATTCCACGTGACCCACGTAACCTAGGTGTTCCATCAGGTGCATCCAAAACAATTTTCGTGCCTATGGTACGTTCGACGCAAACCGTGCACCTATCTTGCGTCAAGGTTAGCTCTATGTCCGAAAGGCCGAAACGAGCTTCCACTTGAGCTTCGTCACCTTGTGGAACCATCGAGTGCGTCCAAAACGATTTCTGAGCCTTTGGTACGTCTAGTGCAAACCATGCAACTACCTTGCACCAACATTAACACTGTCTCCAAACAGAAAGAAGCGAGATTCCACATGACCAACGTCACCTAGGAGTTCCAACGGGTGCGTCCAAAACAATTTTCGAACCTATGATATGTTCGACGCAAACCGTGCACCTATCTTGCGTCAACATTAGCACTATCTCCAAACGAAGCGAGCTTTCACTTGAGTCTCGTCACCTAACATACCATCTGGTGCATCCAAAATGATTTCTGAGACTATGGTATGTCTAGCGCAAACCATGCACCTATCTTGCACCAACACTAACCCTGTCTCCAAACAGAAAGAAGTGAGATTCCACATGACCCACGTCACCTAGAAGTTCCATCAGGTCCCTCCAAAACAATTTACGTGCCTATGCTAGTTTCGACGCAAACTGTGCACCTATCTTGCGTCAAGATTAGCTCTATGTCCAAAAGGCCGAAACGAGCTTCCACTTGAGCTTCGTCACCTAGTGGTACCATCGAGTGCGTCCAAAATGAATTTTGAGCCTATGGTACGTCTAGTGCAAACCATGCACCTATCTTGCACCGACACTAACACTGTGTCCAACCAGAAAGAAGCGAGATTCCACATGACCCATGCCACCTAGGAGTTCCATCGGGTGCGTCCAAAACGATTGCATCGGGTGCGTCCAAAATGATTGCCGAGCCTATGGTACGTTCGACGCAAACCGTGCACCTATCTTGTGTCAAGATTAGCACTATTTCCAAACGGGCCAAAACGAGCTTCCACCTGAGCCTCGTCACCTAGTGGTACCATCGGGTGCGTCCAAAATGATTTATAAGCCTAAGGTACCTCTAGCGCAAACCATGCACCTATCTTGCACCGACACTAATATTGTCTCCAAATGGAAGAAGCGAGATTCCACATGACCCACGTCACCTAGGAGTTCCATCAGGTGCGTCCAAAACAATTTCCGTGTCTATGGTATGTTCTACGTAAACCGTGCACCTATCTTGCGTCAAGATTAGCTCTATGTCCGAAAGGCCGAAATGAGATTCCACTTGAGCTTCGTCACCTAGTGGTACCATCGAGTATGTCCAAAATGATTTCTAGGCCTATGGTAAGCCTAGTGCAAACCATGCAACTATCTTACACCAACACTAACACTGTCTCCAAACAGAAAGAAGCGAGATTCCACATGACCCACATCACCTAGGAGTTCCATCGGGTGCGTCCAAAATGATTTTCGAGCCTATGATATGTTCGACGCAAACCGTGCACCTATCTTGCGTCAACATTAGCACTATCTCCAAACAGAGCGAGCTTTCACTTGAGTCTCGTCACCTAAGGTACAATCAGGTGCATCCAAAATGATTTCTGAGACTATGGTATGTCTTGCGCAAACCATGCACCTATCTTGCACCAACACGAACCCTGTCTCCAAACAGAAAGAAGTGAGATTCCACATGACCCACGTCACCTAGGAGTTCCATCAGGTGCCTCCAAAACGATATACGTGCCTATGGTACGTTCGACGCAAACTGTGCACCTATCTTGCGTAAAGATTAGCTCTATGTCCGAAATGCCAAAACGAGCTTCCTCTTGAGCTTCGTCACCTAGTGGTACCATCGGGTGCGTCCAAAATGATTTCTGAGACTATGGTATATCTAGCGCAAACCATGCACCTATCTTGCACCAACACTAACCCTGTCTCCAAACAGAAAGAAGTGAGATTCCACATGACCCACGTCACCTAGGGGTTCCATCGGGTGCGTCCAAAACGATTGCGGAGCCCATGATATATTCGACACAAACCATGCTCCTATCTTGCGTCAAGATTAGCACTGTCTCGAAACAGGCCGAAATGAGCTTCCACCTAAGCCTTGTCACCTAGTGGTACCATCGGGTGCGTCAAAACCGATTTGTAAGCCTATGGTAAATGTAGCGCAAACCATGCACCTTTCTTGCACCGACACTAACACTGTCTCCAAACGGAATGAAGAGAGATTCCACATGACCCACGTCATGTAGGAGTTCCATCGGGTGCGTCCAAAATGATTTCCGATCCTATGATACATTCGATGCAAACCATGCACCTATCTTGCGTCAAGATTAGCACCATGTCCGAAAGGCCGAAACGAGCTTCCAGTTGAGCCTCGTAACCTAGTGGTACCATCGAGTGCGTCCAAAACGATTACGGAGCAAATTGTATATTCGACGCAAACCGTGCTCCTATCTTGCGTCAAGATTAGCACTGTCTCCAAACAGGCTGAAACGAGCTTCCACCTAGGCCTCATTACCTAATGGTACCATCGGGTGCATCCAAAATGATTGGTAAGACTATGGTACATCTAGCGTAAACCATGCACCTATCTTACACCGACACTAACACTGTCTCCAAACGGAATGAAGTGAGATTCCACGTGACCCACGTCACCTAGGAGTTCCATCGGGTGCATCCAAAATGATATTCGATCCTATGGTACATTCGACGCAAACCGTGCACCTATCTTGCGTCAAGATTAGCACCATGTTCGAAAGGCCAAAATGAGCTTCCACTTGGACCTCGTCAATTAGTGGTACCATCGAGTGCGTCCAAAAAGATTCATGAGCCTATGGTACGTCTAGCGCAAACCATGCACCTATCTTGCACCGACACTAACACTATCTCCAAACAGAAAGAAGCGAGTTTCCACATGACCCACGTAACCTAGGAGTTCCATCGGGTGCGTCCAAAATGATTTTCAAGGCTATGATACATTCGACGCAAACCGTGCACCTATCTTGCGTCAACATTAGCACTATCTCCAAACGGAGCGAGTTTCACTTGAGCCTCGTCACCTAGGGTGCCATCGGGTGCATCCAAAATGATTTCTGAGCCTATGGTATGTCTAGCGCAAACCATGCGCTGACAATAACCCAGTCTCCAAACAGAAAGAAGTGAGATTCCACATGACCCACGTCACCCAGGAGTTCCATCGAGTGTGTCCAAAATGATTGCCGAGCCTATGGTACGTTCGACGCAAACCGTGCAACTATCTTGCGTCAAGATTAGCACTGTCCCCAAATAGGCTAAAACAAGCTTCCACCTGAGCCTCGTCACCTAGTGGTACCTTCGGGTGCGTCCAAAACGATTTGTAAGCCTACGGTACATGTAGCGCAACAATGCACCTATCTTGCACCGACACTAACACTGTCTCCAAACGGAAAGAAGTGAGATTCCACGTGACCCACGTAACCTAGGAGTTCCATTAGGTGCATCCAAAACAATTTCTGTGCCTATGGTACGTTCGACGCAAACCGTTCACCTATCTTGCGTCAAGATTAGCTCTATGTCTGAAAGGCCGAAACGAGCTTCCACTTGAGCTTCGTCACCTTGTGGTACCATCGAGTGCGTCCAAAATGATTTCTGAGCCTATGGTACGTCTAGTGCAAACCATGCAACTATCTTGCACCAACACTAACACTGTCTCCAAACAGAGAGAAGCGAGATTCCACATGACCCACGTCACCTAGGAGTTCCAACGGGTGCGTCCAAAATGATTTTCGAACCTATGATATGTTCGACGCAAACCGTGCACCTATCTTGCATCAACATTAGCACTATCTCCAAACGGAGCGAGCTTTCACTTGAGTCTCGTCACCTAAGCTACCATCGGGTGCATCCAAAATGATTTATGAGACTATGGTATGTCTAGCGCAAACCATGCTCCTATCTTGCACCAACACTAACCCTGCTCTCAAAATGCGAAAGAAGTGAGATTTCACATGACCCACGTCACCTAGGAGTTCCATCAGGTGCCTCCAAAACGATTTACGTGCCTATGCTACTTTCGACGCAAACTGTGCACCTATCTTGCGTCAAGATTAGCTCTATGTCCGAAAGGCCGAAACGAGCTTCCACTTGAGCTTCGTCACCTAGTGGTACCATCGAGTGCGTCCAAAATGATTTTTGAGCCTACGGTACATCTCGTGCAAACCACGTACCTATTTTGCACCGACACTAACACTGTCTCCAACCAGAAAGAAGCGAGATTCCACATGACCCACGCCACCTAGGAGTTCCATCGGGTGCGTCCAAAACGATTGCCGAGCCTATGGTACATTGGACGCAAACCGTGCACCTATCTTGCGTCAAGATTAGCACTGTCTCCAAACACGCCGAAACTAGCTTCCACCTGAGCCTCATCACCTAGTGGTACCATCGGGTGCGTCGAAAACGATTTATAAGCCTAAGGTACCTCTAGCGCAAACCATGCACCTATCTTGCACCGACACTAATACTATCTCCAAATGGAAGAAGCGAGATTCCACATGACCCATGTCACCTTGGACTTCATCAGGTGCATCCAAAACAATTTCCGTGCCTATGGTTTGTTCGACGTAAACCGTGCACCTATCTTGCGTCAAGATTAGCTCTTTGTCTGAAAGGGCGAAACGAGATTCCACTTGAGCTTCGTCACCTAGTGGTACCATCGAGTATGTCCAAAATTATTTCTGGGCCTATGGTACGTCTAGTGCAAACCATGCAACTATCTTGCACCAACACTAACACTGTCTCCAAACAGAAAGAAGCGAGATTCCACATGACCCACATCACCTAGGAGTTCGATCGGGTGCGTCCAAAATGATTTTCGAGCCTATGATATGTTCGACGCAAACCGTGCACCTATCTTGCGTCAACATTAGCACTATCTCCAAACGGAGCGAGCTTTCACTTGAGTCTGCGTCACCTAAGGTACCATCAAAAGGCCCAAAATGATTTCTGAGACTACGGTATGTCTAGCGCAAACCGTGCACCTATCTTGCACCAACACAAACCCTATCTCCAAACAGAAAGAAGTGAGATTCCACAAGACCCAAGTCACCTAGGAGTTCCATCAGGTGCCTCCAAAATGATTTACGTGCCTATGGTACGTTCGACGCAAACTGTGCACCTATCTTGCGTCAAGATTAGCTCTATGTCTGAAAGGCCGAAACGAGCTTCCTCTTGAGCTTCGTCACCTAGTGGTACCATCGGGTGCGTCCAAAATTATTTCTGAGACTATGGTATGTCTAGCGCAAACCATGCACCTATCTTGCACCAACACTAACCCTGTCTCCAAACAGAAAGAAGTGAGATTCCACATGACCCACGTCACCTAGGAGTTCCATCGGGTGCGTCCAAAACCATTGCGGAGCCTATGATACATTCGACACAAACCTTGCTCCTATTTTGCGTCAAGATTAGCACTGTCTCGAAACAGGCCGAAACGAGCTTCCTCCTAAGCCTTGTCACCTAGTGGTACCATCGGGTGCGTCAAAACCGATTTGTAAGCCTATGGTACATCTAGCGCAAACCATGCACCTATCTTGCACCGACACTAACACTGTCTCCAAACGGAATGAAGTGAGATTCCACATGACCCACGTCACCTAGGAGTTCCATCGGGTGCGTCCAAAATGATATTCGATCCTATGGTACATTCAACGTAAACCGTGCACCTATCTTGCGTCAAGATTACCACCATGTTCGAAAGGCCGAAACGAGCTTCCACTTGGACCTCGTCAATTAGTGGTACCATCGAGTGCGTCCAAAATGATTCATGAGCCTATGGTACGTCTAGCGCAAACCATGCACCTATCTTGCACCGACACTAACACTATCTCCTAACAGAAAGAAGCGATATTCCACATGACCCACGTCACCTAGGAGTTCCATCGGGTGCGTCCAAAATGATTTTCGAGGTTATGATACGTTCGACGCAAACCGTGCATCTATCTTGCATCAACATTAGCACTATCTCCAAACGGAGTGAGTTTCACTTGAGCCTCGTCACCTAGGGTGCCATCGGGTGCGTCCAAAATGATTTCTGAGCCTATGGTATGTCTAGCGCAAACCATGCACTGACAATAACCCTGTCTCCAAACGGAAAGAAGTGAGATTCCACATGACCCACGTCACCCAGGAGTTCCATCGGGTGCGTCCAAAATGATTGCCGAGCCTATGGTATGTTCGACGCAAACCGTGCACCTATCTTGCGTCAAGATTAGCACTGTCCCCAAACAGGCCAAAACGAGCTTCCACCTGAGCCTCGTCACCTAGTGGTACCTTCGGGTGTGTCCAAAACGATTTGTAAGCCTATGGTACATGTAGCGCAACCATGCACCTATCTTGCACCAACACTAACACTGTCTCCAAACAGAAAGAAGCGAGATTCCACATGACCCACGTCACCTAGGAGTTCCAACGGGTGCGTCCAAAATGATTTTCGAACCTATGATATGTTCGACGCAAACCGTGCACCTATCTTGCGTCAATATTAGCACTATCTCCAAACGGAGCGAGCTTTCACTTGAGTCTCGTCACCTAAGGTACCATCGGGTGCATCCAAAATGATTTCTGAGACTATGGTATGTCTAGCGCAAACCATGCACCTATCTTGCACCAACACTAACCCTGTCTCCAAATAGAAAGAAGCGAGATTCCACATGACCCACGTCACCTAGGAGTTCCAACGGGTGCGTCCAAAACGATTTTTGAACCTATGATATGTTCGACGCAAACCGTGCACCTATATTGCGTCAACATTAGCACTATCTCCAAACGGAGCGAGCTTTCACTTGAGTCTCGTCACCTAAGGTACCATCGGGTGCATCCAAAATGATTTCTGAGACTATGGTATGTCTAGCACAAACCATGCACCTATCTTGCACCGACACTAACACTGTGTCCAACCAGAAAGAAGCGAGATTCCACATTGATATGAACCCGCTAGGGTTTATGGACGATCTTTCGATGAGAGGCGTGAGATCACTCGATTTGGTGGATGGAGATGACGTTCACGGCCCGACTACAGCCTTCCAAGACCGCGCCTTAGCAACCGATACACCACCTCCAAAGGCCGTCACGATCTTGGGGAGCGCGACAACCAGCCACTAGGGCTCCTGGCCCCGCAAGCAATCGAAGAACTAGCAAGAACAAGGAAACAAGCACTGAATTTGCAAGATGAAATTGAAAGCCTCAAACTGAATCTTATGATAAGTGGGGTTCAAGACAAGGAGACGGGCGGTTGGATCAGCACGCGCCTACAAGCAAGTAGCAAAGGCTAAACTTGATCTAAACAAAACCCAAGTGTTCCTGGTGGCGGCTAAAGGGTATATGACGTGTGGAGGACGACCACAAGAGAGTTTGGGTCGTGCTCCAACCCTAGGATGCGCCCCTACTGGACTCTAAACGATACAAGCCCATTGGGCTAACTTAAGGTGGCGCAGCACCTGGACAGAATAGACCTCTCGGTGATTTTTGGACTGTTGACGCCTTTTCTGAGCAGATATGAGTATGAGGTCAGATCCGTATGAAAGTAGACTTTATTAGCTTTCCAACAAGTCCAGAATCACCCCAATCCGACTCCGTATGTAACCGTGGCGACCGTCGCAAGTTGGAGGTGTGCTGCAGTCCGAATCCAGCCCTACGCGAGTCCTTTTCCCTTTCGGTCTTCTCCTTGATTCCTAATCAAAACAAGAGTGCACGTGTCTCCAAGATCTAAACAGGATGGACAAGAGCTCAAGAAGGAACTCACTTGATGATTAAGTGTTCGAGCACGAGCACGGGTAATAGGACCAGCAGGTGTCGGCGTGGGACGGCGTGGATGTATGATCGGTGTTGATGTCCTCATCATCCTCCCTTTCTTGAATTTGAGTCGCCCTCGACTCAAGCTCATCTTCCTCACCCAAATAAGGCTTCAAATCTGCAATGTTAAATGTGGGACTAACCCCCAAATCTGCAGGAAGATCAAGCTTATATGCATTCTCATTTATTCGTTGCATCACTTTAAAAGGACCATCCGCTCTAGGCATCAATTTAGATTTTCTTAATTCAGAAACCTATCCTTTCGCAAATGCAACCAAACCAAATCTCCAGGTTCAAGAATCAATTCCCTTCTACCTTTATCTCCAAAGCAAATTTGTACTTAGCATTCATGCGCTCTATGTTTTCTTTAGTGGTTTCATGTAGTTTTAGCATCAATTCAGCACGTTGCTTAGCATCAAAATTCAACTTTTCAGAACTTGGCAATGGCATTAAATCAATAGGAGCACGTGGTAACAAGCCATAAACAATCTCAAAGGGACACATCTTCGTAGTAGAATGCAATAACGATTATAAGCAAACTCAATATGAGGCAAACAATCTTCCCACATCTTAATATTCTTCTTTAAAACAGTCCTTAACATAGTAGACAAGTTTATTCACAACTTCAGTTTGACCATCAGTTTGGGGGTGACAAGTGGTGGAAAATAAAAGCTTAGTCCCCAATTTGGCCCATAAAGTTCTCCAAAAATGGCTAAGAAATTTAGCATCACGATCGAAACAATTGTATTTGGCACACCATGCAAGCGAACAACTTCTCGAAAGAACAAATCAGCAATATTTGTAGCATCATCAGTTTTATGACATGGTATGAAATGTGCCATTTTAGAGAATCGATCCACAACCACAAAAACACTATCTCGCCCTTTCCTAGTCCGTGGCAATCCCAACACAAAATCCATAGAAATATCCTCCCAAGGAGCACTAGGAACAGGAAGAGGCATATACAAACCATGTGGATTCAACGGGACTTAGCCTTTTGACATGTTGTGCAGCGAGCAACAAATCTCTCCACGCCTCGTCGCATCTTTGGCCAAAAGAAATGACCAGCAAGAATGTCCTCCGTCTTCTTCGCTCCAAAATGCCCCATCAAGCCACCTCCATGCGCTTCCGCAAGAAGCAACAACAAGTTTAACGGAGCTAGCTGGAATGCATAGCTTGTTAGCTCTAAACACAAACCCATCATTGAGGATGAATTTGTTCCACGTTTTCCCATCTTTACAATGCAAAAACACTTCTTTAAAATCAGCATCATGAGCATATCGGTCTTTAATTGTTTCTAACCCAAAGATCTTGTAATCAAGTTGATTCAAAGAAAGTATATCTCCTAGACAATGCATCCGCAATGATATTATCCTTCCCTTTCTTGTGTTTGATAACATAAGGAAAAGATTCAATAAATTCAACCCATTTTGCATGTCTACGATTCAGCCTTTTTTCCTTGACTACGAATATGCTTCAAAGATTTATGATCGAATGTATAACAAATTCTTTGGGCCACAAATAATGCTGCCATGTTTCTAATGTCCGCACTAGAGCATATAATTCCTTATCATATGTAGAATAATTAAGAATAGGCCCGCTCAATTTCTCACTAAAGTATGCAATGTGTTTTCCTTCTTGTAACAAAACACCACCCAATCCAATTCCACTCGCATCACATTCAAGCTCGAAAGTCTTATTAAAATCGGGGAGTTGGAGTAGAGGTGCATGTGTTAACTTATCTTTCAGCACATGGAAGGCGTGCTCTTGTGCTTTGCCCCAAGAAAAGGGCACTCCCTTCTTTGTAAGCTCATTCAATGGTGCAGCAATGGTGCTGAAGTCCTTCACAAAACGGCGATAGAAACCAGCAAGTCCTAGGAAACTCCGCACTTGTGTGACCGTCGTGGGTACAAGCCATCCTTGTATAGCTTCCACCTTGGCTTTATCAACCTCAATTCCTCGTGGAGTGACAACATAGCCAAGAAACGATACTCGATCGGTGCAGAAAGTGCACTTCTCAAGGTTACCAAACAAACGTGCATCACGTAGAGCATTGAAAACAAAGACGTAAGTGATCAAGGTGTTCATCCATGGATTTGCTATAAATCAGTATATCATCAAAGTAGACGACAACAAATTTCCCAATGAAAGCACGCAAAACCTCGTTCATTAATCTCATAAAAGTACTAGGTGCATTAGTTAACCCAAAAGGCATGACTAACCACTCATATAGACCGAACTTGGTTTTGAAAGCAGTTTTCCATTCATCTCCCAATTTCATACGAATCTGGTGGTACCCACTACGCAAATCAACCTTTGAAAACACAACAGCACCACTCAATTCATCAAGCATATCATCTAATCGTGGAATAGGGTGTCGATATCGAATGGTGATATTATTAATAGCCCTACAATCAACACACATGCGCCATGTTCCATCTTTCTTAGGCACTAAAATCATTGGAACAGCACAAGGACTAAGAGACTCACGCACATAACCTTTGTCTAGTAGTTCTTGCATTTGTCGCTGAATTTCCTTCGTTTCCTCCGGATTGGTCCAGTATGGCGACGGTTTGGCAAAGATGCTCCAGGATAAGATCAATTTGGTGCTCAATCCCTCGACAGTGGCAGCCCCACTGGTATCTCAATGGGAAACACATCGTAATACTCCTCGCAAAATGTTAGCAACAAGAGGGGCAAAGAACGTTGCATATCCTCAAATGAAATCAAAGCATCCTTGCATACCAAAGCATAAGCAACAGAGGTGGATGCATTGAACTCATTAATATCAGATTTTGTAGCAAGCATACAACGTCCTTTCAATTTTATCTCATCTTTGTCATCAACAACAGATTTGTCACTCTCGCTCTTTGCTTTTTGCAAATTTTAGTAACATCAGATTGCATAATAGCCGGAGACATAGGATGCAACACAATTTTTCGATCATGGTATAGAAACGAATATTGATTTGATCTACCATGATGCATCAAATCTCTATCAAATTGCCATGGTCTACCTAGCGAGAATATTGCAAGCTTGCATAGGCACAACATCACATTCAACAATATCTTTGTATGATCCGATGGCAAAATCGATTCGCACCATCTCGTTACCTTTGCCTTACCACCGTTGTTCAGCCATTGGATGTAGTAGGGATGGGGGTGTGGTTTGGTGGTGAGGGCGAGCTTACATACCATGTCGCTACTTGCCAAGTTGTTGCAGCTACCTCCATCAATGATCATGCGGCACTTAACGCTCCTTGATGACACACTTTGTTTGGAATAAAGTGTGTCGCTGATTTTGCTCCGCCTTCTCCATTTGTGCACTAAGCACTCATTTGTATAATCAAGCTCTCATAGTGCTCCGCGTCACCTGCATTAATGTGTTCTTCTATGTGTTCCTCACTACACCGCATAGTCACCGCAAGCAATGCAAGTGTATCTTCATCAAAATCACTAGCAGATGAACACTCACCATCATCTTTGACAATCATAACACGCTTGTTTGGGCAATCACGCATCATATGGCCATATCCCTTGCACCGATGACATTGTATGTTGCTTGTTCTACTGTCGATGCCACGGATGAAGTACTCGCATGACCCGGCTTTTGCGCTGTCTTCGCGCTCATTGAATTGGTGGGGCAGCTCGAGTCTTGTCACTAGATGAAGGCGTGGGAGTACGCGTGTAGACGGAGTTGTAGACGCGCGTGGCTGCCATGAACTAGCTTTCCTTGCAGAAACATTAGTCCTTGAGCTAGCACGTCGTCCCCTGCACTTCCCGTTCAGCTTTACAAGCAAGATGAAACAGTTTGGTTACGTTATTGTATTCTTTGTAAGCGAGGATATCCTGAATTTCCGATTTAACCCACCTAAAAATCTAGCCATAGCGGGTTCCTCATCCTCCTCTAATTTACAACGCAACATACCCGCTTGTAATTCTCGATAGTATTCTTCTACACTTTTAGAACCTTGTCTCAATTGTCGCAACTTATTTATCATATCACGGGCATAGTAAGATGGAACAAATCTAGCTCTCATGGCTCGCTTCAATAAGCATCCCAAGTTTTAGGTATGTTATTAGAATTTTTCTTGCCATATTCAATCCACCAAGCAGAAGCAAAATCTGTGAACTCACTAGTAGCAGCCCTAACACGTGTGTTCTTAGGAAATTCATGGCATGCAAACTTTTGATCAACAGCAATCTCCCAAGTAATGTATGCATCGGGTCATATTTTCCATCAAAAGGAGGTATTTTAAATTTAATCTTCATCGAAAGCATCATCATTATTGTGTACCTCAGCGCGGCGGCCACCCATACCTCTACGGTTGCCAGACGTGGCGGCGTCGATCACGAAAGTGTCTCGATCATCATGCTCATTATCACCTGTGTATTCTTCATCATAACTACCATCCTCTCGATCTTCCTCCTTCTTTTCTTCTTTATGCTGGTCTTTATCATTGTTGTGGAGGTCATCAAAACGCCTCAGCAGAGGAAGCAAAGCAAGGCTTTTGTCCACACTAGCAATGGACTGCTCCAAAACTCGCAAGCTTGTTGTTTGCGGCAATCTGCGTAGCCTCCAACCGCCCAAGTTTGTCATTTGTCACCCCGCAAGTCATTATCAAGTCCCTCCGTGTGCAACTTCACTTTCCTTTCAAAATGTTGTATGATGCCCTTTGTGCGAGGCGAATGTGGAATTTGGTTATCTTCGCTTTGACCTGTCATGCTTCAAAGGCAAAGACAACAAGAAGACAAGTGAAGAAATAAAAGCCCTACAACTACTAGGATGTAGCTACAAAGCAAGTCGCTCACTCTCCACCTATTACACAAGTTCTTACCAGTTCTTACCTTACCTTGCTCGACAGGAGGGGTCATCTACCAACAAGTCTCTGCAAGCAATGGATGAAGTGTATCGGTGCCGCAAAGACGAGACACGCAAGCTGTACAATATGTGGAGCTATAGGTGGGCTGAAACAAGGAACGAACTAGCACCACGTTAGTTACAAAAAGCAAGCTGAATAATCGTTCAATGGCAGTACTTGTCTTTGGTCCTAGTCTAGACCGTATAGCTAGAGGCGCGAGCCCGGACACAAAGGAGAGCACAACACACCACCCAAGTGAATGAAAAATCTCTAAGATCAGCCCTTTCTCTTCTTTTCTTTTGCTTCTTTCTCTTTTTTTTTTTTTTTTTGAATAATTTTTTTAGGGGGCACTCAAAACTGATTATATGAACAAGAACACTCCCAAAGAGTAACTCAAAGACACACACTTTTTACGAAAGGGCAGGGGGTATTCGAAGAACACTCGTTTAGATATGAATACTTGCTGCGTGGTTAGTTTGATATTTGTAGCACAGGGTGAACTGATTCCTCATCCGATTGGAACTTCCAATTCTACTCGGACTTGGCCAACAGCGAGGAATACCCGATTCCTTGATCCGACTCAAACTTGAAAACCTACTTGGATTCGGCCAACAGAGAGGAACAGCCGATTCCTTGTCCGATTCAAACTTCAAACCCTACTTGGATTCGGCCAACAGAGAGACTATATGATAGCGCGTGTTGTGATAGAACGTGACAAGAACTCGAAACTCTAAAGGACTAAAACTAAGACCAGCAACTTGACACAACCGATGCAACCGACGACTCAACAAGCCCTAACTAGGTAGCACTAGCCACGGCCCAAAGGTCTATAGGATTGTAGGAAACTAATCTACTATTTTTTTGGCTTTTTTGGACTGTAGGAAAAATAAAAACAGCGAAGAATTACAAGTCTCTCACCGATAAACCTTGCTCGATTACCAATTGATATGAACCCGCCTAGGGTTTATGGACGATCTTTCGATGAGAGGCGTGAGATCACTCGATTTGGTGGATGGAGATGACGTTCACGGCCCGACTACAGCCTTCCAAGACCGCGCCTTAGCAACCGATACACCACCTCCAAAGGCCGTCACGATCTTGGGGAGCGCGACAACCAGCCACTAGGGCTCCCGTCCTGCAAGCAATCGAAGAACTAGCAAGAACAAGGAAACAAGCACTGAATTTGCAAGATGAAATTGAAAGCCTCAAACTGAATCTTATGATAAGTGGGGTTCAAGACAAGGAGACGGGATTTGGATCAAGACGCGCGCCTACAAGCAAGTAGCAAAGGCTAAACTTGATCTAAACAAAACCCAAGTGTTCCTGGTGGCGGCTAAGGGGTATATGACGTGTGGAGGACGACCACAAGAGAGTTTGGGTCGTGCTCCAACCCTAGGATGCGTCCCTACTGGACTCTAAACGATACAAGCCCATTGGGCTAACTTAAGGTGGCGCAGCACCCTGGACAGAATAGACCTCTCGGTGATTTTTGGACTGTTGACGCCTTTTCTGAGCAGATATGAGTATGAGGTCAGATCCGTATGAAAGTAGACTTTATTAGCTTTCCAACAAGTCCAGAATCACCCCAATCCGACTCCGTATGTAACCGTGGCGACCGTCGCAAGTTGGAGGTGTGCTGCAGTCCGAATCCAGCCTACGCGAGTCCTTTTCCCTTTCGGTCTTCTCCTTGATTCCTAATCAAAACAAGAGTGCACGTGTCTCCAAGATCTAAACAGGATGGACAAGAGCTCAAGAAGGAACTCACTTGATGATTAAGTGTTCGAGCACGAGCACGGGTAATAGGACCAGCAGGTGTCGGCGTGGACGGCGTGGATGTATGATCGGTGTTGATGTCCTCATCACACATGACCCAAGCCACCTAGGAGTTCCATCGAGTGCGTCCAAAACGATTGCATCGGGTGCGTCCAAAACGATTGCCGAGCCTATGGTACATTCGACGCAAACCGTGCACCTATCTTGCGTCAAGATTAGCACTGTTTCCAAATGGGCCGAAACGAGCTTCCACCTGAGCCTCATCACCTAGTGGTACCATTGGGTTCGTCCAAAACGATTTATAAGCCTAAGCTACCTCTAGGCAAACCATGCACATATCTTGCACCGACACAAATGCTGTCTCCAAATGGAAGAAGCGAGATTCCACATGACCCACATCACCTAGGAGTTCCATCAGGTGCGTCCAAAACAATTTCCGTGCCTATGGTATGTTCGACGTAAACCGTGCACCTATCTTGCATCAAGATTAGCTCTATGTCCGAAATGCCGAAACGAGATTCCACTTGAGCTTCGTCACCTAGTGGTACCATCGAGTATGTCCAAAATGATTTCTGAGCCTATGGTACGTCTAGTGCAAACCATGCACCTATCTTGCACCGACACTAACACTGTCTCCAAACAGAAAGAAGTGAGATTCCACGTGACCCACGTAACCTAGGAGTTCCATCAGGCGCATCCAAAATAATTTCCATGCCTATGGTACGTTCGACGCAAACCGTGCACCTATCTTGCGTCAAGAATAGCTCTATGTCCGAAAGGCCGAAACGAGCTTCCACTTGAGCTTCGTCACCTTGTGGTACCATCGAGTGCGTCCAAAACGATTTCTGAGCCTATGGTACGTCTAGTGCAAACCATGCAACTATCTTGCACCAACACTAACACTGTCTCCAAACAGAAAGAAGCGAGATTCCACATGACCCACGTGACCTAGGAGTTCCAACGGGTGCGTCCAAAACGATTTTTGAACCTATGATATGTTCGACGCAAACCGTGCACCTATCTTGCGTCAACATTAGCACTATCTCCAAACGGAGCGAGCTTTCACTTGAGTCTCGTCACCTAAGGTACCATCGGGTGCATCCAAAATGATTTCTGAGACTATGGTATGTCTAGCGCAAACCATGCACCTATCTTGCACCAACACTAACCCTGTCTCCAAACAGAAAGAAGTGAGATTCCACATGACCCACGTCACCTAGGAGTTCCATCAGGTGCCTCCAAAATGATTTACGTGCCTATGCTACTTTCGACGCAAACTGTGCACCTATCTTGCATCAAGATTAGCTCTATGTCCGAAAGGCCGAAACGAGCTTCCACTTGAGCTTCGTCACCTAGTGGTACCATCGAGTGCGTCCAAAATGATTTTTGAGCCTATGGTACGTCTAGTGCAAACCATGCACCTATCTTGCACCGACACTAACACTGTGTCCAAACCGTAAAGAAGCGAGATTCCACATGACCCACGCCACCAAGGAGTTCCATCGGTGCGCCCAAAACGATTGCATCGGGTGCGTCCGAAACGATTGCCGAGCCTATGGTACATTCGACGCAAACCGTGCACCTATCTTGCGTCAAGATTAGCACTGTTTCCAAACGGGCCGAAACGAGCTTCCACCTGAGCCTCGTCACCTAGTGGTACCATCGGGTGCGTCCAAAACGATTTATAAGCCTAAGGTACCTCTAGCGCAAACCATGCACCTATCTTGCACCGACACTAATACTGTCTCCAAATGGAAGAAGCGAGATTCCACATGACCCACGTCACCTAGGAATTCTATCAGGTGCGTACAAAACAATTTCCGTGCCTATGGTATGTTCGACGTAAACCGTGCACCTATCTTGCGTCAAGATTAGCTCTATGTCCGAAAAGCCGAAACGAGATTCCACTTGAGCTTCGTCACCTAGTGGTACCATCGAGTATGTCCAAAGTGATTTCTGAGCCTATGGTACGTCTAGTGCAAACCATGCAACTATCTTGCACCAACACTAACACTGTCTCCAAACAGAGAGAAGCGAGATTCCACATGACCCACATCACCTAGGAGTGCCATCGGGTGCGTCTAAAATGATTTTCGAGCCAATGATATGTTCGACGCAAACCGTGCACCTATCTTGCGTCAACATTAGCACTATCTCCAAACAGAGCGAGCTTTCACCTGAGTCTCGTCACCTAAGGTACCATCAAAAGCGCCCAAAATGATTTCTCGAGACTATGGTATGTCTAGCGCAAACCATGCACCTATCTTGCACCAACACGAACCCCTGTCTCAAAGCGTAAAGAAGTGAGATTCCACAAGACCCACGTCACCTAGGAGTTCCATCAGGTGCCTCCAAAACGATTTACGTGCCTATGGTACGTTCGATGCAAATCATGCACCTATCTTGCGTCAAGATTAGCTCTATGTCCAGAAGGTCAAACGAGCTTCCTCTTGAGCTTCGTCACCTAGTGGTGCCATCGGGTGCGCCCAAAATGATTTCGAGACTATGGTATGTCTAGCGCAAACCATGCACCTATCTTGCACCAACACTAACCCCTGTCTCCAAATGTAAAGAAGTGAGATTCCACATGACCCACGCCACCTAGGAGTTCCATCGGGTGCGCCCAAAATGATTGCGGAGCCTATGATATATTCGACACAAACCGTGCTCCTATCTCTAAGGCCAAGATTAGCACTGTCTCTAAACGGGCTGAAACAAGCTTCCACCTAGGCCTCGATACCTAATGGTACCATCCAAAAGCGCCCAAAATGATTTGTAAGACTATGGTACCTCTAGCGCCAAACCATGCACCTATCTTGCACCGACACTAATACATCTCCAAATGGAAGAAGCGAGATTCCACATGACCCACGTCACCGGGAGTTCCATCGGTGCGTCCAAAATGATATTCGATCCTATGGTACATTTGACGCAAAACCTGCACCTATCTTAAGCGTCAAGATTAGCACCATGTTCGAAAGGTCAAACGAGCTTCCACTTGGACCTCGTCAATTAGTGGTACCATCGAAAAGGCCCAAAATGATTTATGAGCCTATGGTACGTCTAGCGCAAACCATGCACCTATCTTGCACCGACACTAACACTATCTCCTAACAGAAAGAAGCGATATTCCACATGACCCACGTCACCTAGGAGTTCCATCGGGTGCGTCCAAAATGATTTTCGAGGCTATGACATGTTCGACGCAAACCGTGCACCTATCTTGCGTCAACTTTAGCACTATCTCCAAACGGAGCAAGTGTCATTGGGTGCGTCCAAAATGATTTCTGAGCCTATGGTATGTGTAGCGCAAACCATGCACTGACAATAACCCTATCTCCAAACGGAAAGAAGTGAGATTCCACATGACCCACGTCACCCAGGAGTTCCATCGGGTGCATCCAAAATGATTGCCGAGCCTATGGTATGTTCGACGCAAACCGTGCACCTATCTTGCGTCAAGATTAGCACTGTCCCCAAACGGGCCAAAACGAGCTTCCACCTGAGCCTCGTCACCTAGTGGTACCTTCGGGTGTGTCCAAAATGATTTGTAAGCCTATGGTACATGTAGCGCAACCATGCACCTATCTTTCGCCGACACTAACACTGTCTCCAAACGGAAAGAAGTGAGATTCCACGTGACCCACATCACCTAGGAGTTCCATCAGGTGCCTCCAAAAGGATTTACGTGCCCATGGTACGTTCGACGCAAACTATGCACCTATCTTGCGTCAAGATTAGCTCTATGTCCGAAAGGCCGAAATGAGCTTCCTCTTGAGCTTCATCACCTAGTGGTACCATCGGGTGCGTCCAAAATGATTTCTGAGACTATGGTATGTCTAGCGCAAACCATGCACCTATCTTGCACCAAGACTAACCCTGTCTCCAAACAGAAAGAAGTGAGATTCCACATGACCCACGTCACCTTGGAGTTCCATCGGGTGCGTCCAAAACGATTGCGGAGCCTATGATATATTCGACACAAACCGTGCTCCTATCTTGCGTCAAGATTAGCACTGCCTCGAAACAGGCCAAAACGAGCTTCCACCTAAGCCTTGTCACCTAGTGGTACCATCGGGTGCGTCAAAACTGATTTGTAAGCCTGTAGTACATCTAGCGCAAACCAAGCACCTATTTTGCACCGACACTAACACTGTCTCCAAACGGAATGAAGAGAGATTCCACATGACCCACGTCATGTAGGAGTTCCATCGGGTGCGTCCAAAATGATTTCCGATCCTATGATACATTCGATGCAAACCATGCACCTATCTTGTGTCAAGATTAGCACCATGTCCGAAAGGCCAAAACGAGCTTCCATTTGAGCCTCGTCACCTAGTGGTACCATCGAGTGCGTCCAAAACGATTGCGGAGCCTATTGTATATTCGACGCAAACCGTGCTCCTATCTTGCGTCAAGATTAGCACTGTCTCCAAACGGGCTGAAATGAGCTTCCACCTAGGCCTCATTACCTAATGGTACCATCGGGTGCGTCCAAAATGATTTGTAAGACTATGGTACATCTAGCGCAAACCATGCACCTATCTTGCACCGACACTAACACTGTCTCCAAACAGAATAAAGTGAGATTCCACATGACCCACGTCACCTAGGAGTTCCATCGGGTGCATCCAAAATGATATTCGATCCTATGGTACATTCGACACAAACCGTGCACCTATCTTGCGTCAAGATTAGAACCATGTTCGAAAGGCCAAAACGAGCTTCCACTTGGACCTCGTCAATTAGTGGTACCATCGAGTGCGTCCAAAATGATTCATGAGCCTATGGTACGTCTAGCGCAAACCATGCACCTATCTTGCACCGACACTAACACTATCTCCTAACAGAAAGAAGCGATATTCCACATGACCCACGTCACCTAGGAGTTCCATCGGGTGCGTCCAAAACGATTTTCGAGGCTATGATACGTTCGATACAAACCGTGCACCTATCTTGCGTCAACATTAGCACTATCTCCAAACGGAGCGAAGTTTCACTTGAGCCTCGTCACCTAGGGTGCCATCGGTGCGCCCAAAATGATTTCTTAGCTTTATGGTATGTCTAGCGCAAACCATGCACCGACAATAACCCGCTCTCCTAGCGGAAAGAAGTGAGATTCCACATGACCCACGTCACCTGGGAGTTCCATCGGGTGCGTCCAAAACGATTGCCGAGCCTATGGTACGTTCGACGCAAACCGTGCACCTATCTTGCGTCAAGATTAGCACTGTCCCCAAACGGGCCAAAACGAGCTTCCACCTGAGCCTCGTCACCTAGTGGTACCTTCGGGTATGTCCAAAACGATTTGTAAGCCTATGGTACATGTAGCGTAACCATGCACCTATCTTGCACCGACACTAACACTGTCTCCAAACAGAAAGAAGTGAGATTCCACGTGACCCACGTAACCTAGGAGTTCCATCAGGCGCATCCAAAATAATTTCCATGCCTATGGTATGTTCAACGCAAACCGTGCACCTATCTTGCGTCAAGAATAGCTCTATGTCCGAAAGGCCGAAACGAGCTTCCACTTGAGCTTCATCACCTTATGGTACCATCGAGTGCGTCCAAAACGATTTCTGAGCCTATGGTACGTCTACTGCAAACCATGCAACTATCTTGCACCAACACTAACACTGTCTCCAAATAGAAAGAAGCGAGATTCCACATGACCCACGTCACCTAGGAGTTCCAACGGGTGCGTCCAAAATGATTTTCGAACCTATGATATGTTCGACGCAAACCGTGCACCTATCTTGCATCAACATTAGCACTATCTCCAAACGGAGCGAGCTTTCACTTGAGTCTCTTCACCTAAGGTACCATCGGGTGCATCCAAAATGATTTACGAGACTATGGTATGTCTAGCGCAAACCATGCACCTATCTTGCACCAACACTAACCCGGTCTCCAAACGTAAAGAAGTGAGATTCCACATGACCCACGCCACCTAGGATTCCATCAGTGCCTCCAAAACGATTTACGTGTTTATGCTACTTTCGACATAAATCGTGCACCTATCTTGCGTCAAGATTAGCTCTATGTCCGAAAGGTCAAACGAGCTTCCACTTGAGCTTCGTCACCTAGTGGTACCATCGAAAAGCGCCCAAAATGATTTTTGAGCCTATGGTACGTCTAGTGCAAACCATGCACCTATCTTGCACCGACACTAACACTGTGTCCAACCAGAAAGAAGCAAGATTCCACATGACCCACGCCACCTAGGAGTTCCATCGGGTGTGTCCAAAACAATTGCATCGGGTGCATCCAAAACGATTGCCGAGCCTATGGTACATTCGACGCAAACCGTGCACCTATCTTGCGTCAAGATTAGCACTGTTTCCAAATAGGCCAAAACGAGCTTCCACCTGAGCCTCATCACCTAGTGGTACCATCGGGTGCGTCCAAAACGATTTATAAGCCTAAGGTACCTCTAGCGCAAACCATGCACCTATCTTGCACCGACACTAATACTGTCTCCAAATGGAAGAAGCGAGATTCCACATGACCCACGTCACCTAGGAGTTCCATCAGGTGCGTCCAAAACAATTTCCGTGCCTATGGTATGTTCGACGTAAACCGTGCACCTATCTTGTGTCAAGATTAGCTCTATGTCCGAAATGCCAAAATGAGATTCCACTTGAGCTTCATCACCTAGTGGTACCATCGAGTATGTCCAAAATGATTTCTGGGCCTATGGTACGTCTAGTGCAAACCGTGCAACTATCTTGCACCAACACTAACTGATATGAACCCGCTAGGGTTTGTGGACGATCTTTCGATGAGAGGCGTGAGATAACTCGATTTGGTGGATGGAGATGATGTTCACGGCCCGACTACAGCCTTCCAAGACTGCGCCTTAGCAACCGATACACCACCTCCAAAGGCTGTCACGATCTTGTGGAGCGCGACAACCAGCCACTAGGGCTCCCGTCCTGCAAGCAATCGAAGAACTAGCAGGAACAAGGAAACAATCACTGAATTTGCAAGATGAAATTGAAAACCTCAAACTGAATCTTAATATGAGTGGGGTTCCGAAGACAAGGAGATGGGCGGCTGGATCAGCACGCGCGCCTACAAGCAAGTAGCAAAGGCTAAACTTGATCTAAACAAAACCCGAGTGTCTTGGCGGCGGCCAAAGGGCATATAACATGGGGTGGACGACCAACAAGGTGTTTGGGTCGTACTCCAACCCTAAGACACGTCCCTAATGGACCCTAAGACGATACACAGCCCATCGGACTAAAATAAGGTGACGCAACACCCTGGACATAAAGACCTCTCGACGGTAATTGAATAATTGCTGATGCTGCCGAACAGATATGGATGTGGAACTGGTTCCATATGAAAGTAGACTTGATAAGCTTTCCAACAAGTCCTAAAGCGCCCTAATCCGACTCCGTATGCAACCGTGGTGATGGTCACAAGTTGGTGCCTTTCTGCAGTCCGAATCCTGCCATCGCGAATCCTTCTCCCTTTTGGTCTTCTCCTTGGTTCCTAATCAAAACAAGAGTGCACGCGTTCCCAAGATCTAAACAAGATGGACAGGAGCTCAAGAGGCAACTCACTTGATAATTAATTTTACGAGCACAAGCACGAGTAAGAGGACCAGCGATAGGTACTGGTGTCGGCGCGGATGCGTCTTCAGTGTTGATGTCCTCATCACTAACACAGTCTCCAAACAGAAAGATGCGAGATTCCACATGACCCACATCACCTAGGAGTTCCATCGAGTGCGTCTAAAATGATTTTCGAGTCTATGATATGTTCGACGCAAACTGTGCACCTATCTTGCGTCAATATTAGCACTATCTCCAAACGGCGCGAGCTTTCACCTGAGTCTCGTCACCTAAGGTACCATCAGGTGCGTCCAAAATGATTTCTGAGACTATGGTATGTCTAGCGCAAACCATGCATCTATCTTGCACCAACACGAACCCTGTCTCCAAACAGAAAGAAGTGAGATTCCACATGACCCACGTCAACTAGGAGTTCCATCAGGTGCCTCCAAAACGATTTACGTGCCTATGGTACGTTCGACGCAAATCGCACCTATCTTGCGTCAAGATTAGCTCTATGTCCGAAAGGTCAAAACGAGCTTCCTCTTGAGCTTCGTCACCTAGTGGTGCCATCAAAAGTGCCCAAAATGATATCTCGAGACTATGGTATGTCTAGCGCAAACCATGCACCTATCTTGCACCAACACTAACCCCTGTCTCCAAGCAGTAAAGAAGTGAGATTCCACATGACCCACGTCACCTAGGAGTTCCATCGGAAAAGCGCCCAAAATGATTATGGAGCCTATAATATATTCGACACAAACCGTGCTCCTATCTTGCGCGCCAAGATTAGCATGTCTCTCTAAACGGGTGAAACAAGCTTCCACCTAGGCCTCAATACCTAATGGTACCATCAAAAGCGCCCAAAATGATTTGTAAGACTATGGTACCTCTAGCTCAAACCATGCACCTATCTTGCACCGACACTAATATCTGTCTCCAAATGGAAGAAGCGAGATTCCACATGACCCACGCCACCTAGGAGTTCCATCGGGTGCGTCCAAAATGATATTCGATCCTATGGTACATTTGACGCAAAACGTGCACCTATCTTGCGCCAAGATTAGCACCATGTTCGAAAAGGTCAAACGAAGCTTCCACTTGGACCTCGCCAATTAGTGGTACCATCGAAAGCGCCCAAAATGATTCATGAGCCTATGGTACGCCTAGCGCAAAACCATGCACCTATCTTGCACCGACACTAACACTATCTCCAATGTAAAGAAGCGATATTCCACATGACCCAAGTCACCTAGGAGTTCCATCAAAAGGCCCAAAACGATTTTCGAGGTTATGATACGCTCGACGCAAACCGTGCACCTATCTTGCGTCAACATTAGAACTATCTCCAAACGGAACGAGTTTCACTTGAGCCTCGTCACCTAGGGTGCCATCGGGTGCGTCCAAAATGATTTCTGAGCCTATGGTATGTCTAGCGCAAACCATGCACTGACAATAACCCTGTCTCCAAACGGAAAGAAGTGAGATTCCACATGACCCACGTCACCCAGGAGTTCCATCGGGTGCATCCAAAATGATTGCCGAGCCTATGGTATGTTCGACGCAAACCGTGCACCTATCTTGCGTCAAGATTAGCACTGTGCCCAAACGGGCCAAAACGAGCTTCCACCTGAGCCTCGTCACCTAGTGGTACCTTCGGGTATGTCCAAAACGATTTGTAAGCCTATGGTACATGTAGCGCAACCATGCACCTATCTTGCGCCGACACTAACACAGTCTCCAAACGGAAAGAAGTGAGATTCCACGTGACCCACGTAACCTAGGAGTTCCATCAGGTGCATCCAAAACAATTTCCGTGCCTATGGTATGTTCGACGCAAACCATGCACCTATCTTGCGTCAAGATTAGCTCTATGTCCGAAAGGCCAAAACGAGCTTCCACTTGAGCTTTGTCACCTTGTGGTACCATCGAGTGCGTCCAAAATGATTTCTGAGCCTATGGTATGTCTAGTGCAAACCATACAACTATCTTGCACCAACACTAACACTGTCTCCAAACAGAAAGAAGCGAGATTCCACATGACCCACGTCACCTAGGAGTTCCAACGAGTGCGTCCAAAATGATTTTCGAACCTATGATATGTTCGACGCAAACCGTGCATGATGAGGACATCAACCCCAACACGGGAATGGCTACTCCAACAGAACCAGCACAGACGCCACCAGGACCACTCACACGAGCTCGTGCACGTGAATTAAACTTCGTGATGATTTTGAAGAATGAAGGACCAGAAGTTTCCTAAGTGCATGCGCCATCTATGCTCATGATGAACCTGCCCAGAATAATGTCTAGGTGCTGCGCCACCTAAATCAGGAAAGGGGATCAAGGAGATGGTGTGTGGCTGTTTGGGCGCCTATTCCCTGCCTTGTGGGCAGGCTGGGCGTCCTCGTTCGTCCCTCCTCCCCCTATTTAGCCAGGGGCTGCGCCCCCTCTTTGGCTTGGGTTTTGTTTTGCTTAAGTTAGCCATTGCTACTTACCGAAGCTTCGTCTTCGTGTAATTCAGAACCCCACCTTCGAGTAATATTCAGGGTTGCTCGCCTCAAATTCTTGCTTGTTCTTCGATTGCCGGCAGGAATTGATCTTCGTGATCAGGTTGATCTAGCACCAGCAAGGTCAATAACCATCGGGAGTTGGTTCAGCGATTGCTAAGGCGCCACAGACTTGTTCATCGTAGTCAGATCGCGAGGGTCGACACCCACCAAATCGTAGTTATCCTCCACTCACTGAAGGATTGGGCACTCCAGCTCTATCAAGTGGTATCAAAATTCAGGTTGATCGGTGAGTTTTATTGAGTTATCCTTTAGTTTCCAGATTGTTCATCGTCCTATTGTCCACCAAACCAAAACAACAATCAGGTTCGACCTTTGTCCGAGCACCTTTTGAGCCTTGCACATTTCATTCAGTAATTTGCATTGTTGACTTTGTGTGCTTTTGCGTCAATAGTTGCTGGTCACTTTGTGTTCGTCGCCGTTGTTTTTCATCGTCGTTTCTGTCCACCACCACCAAGCAGCCCTCTTCACCATCTTCCCCCTCCCTGGTGCACGCCCTCTCCCTACCACAGTTTTCCTTCCTGGCGCTCCCCCCCCCCTCTGCCACATTTTGGAAAGTTTTGCGCCAAAGGGAATGATGAGGACATCATTGGCTCAAATATGACCATGCCAACCACTTCTATACCAAAGGTGCAACCATTCTATATGAGGCTTATCATTGATGCATTTGATGAATTGGTGCTCCACCATAAAATGTATATATTTTTATTTTCAGAATTACTTACATGGATCAAGGGAAGGTTTGATTGCATATGGAAAGCATGGAAGGTTAATGAAGTTGATTGGGGACCAAATCCAAGTATTCCCAACGTCCTCCACCTGGACACCACGTCACTTTTGGTCCAAGGAAAGAAAGAGATCAAATCCAACACGTTTTGGGGCTGGATTCGGACTCCAGGACAGCTCCAACTTGTGATGGTCACCACGGTTGCATACAGACTCGGATTGGGGCGTTCAAGTACTTTATGGAATCCTTATGAAGTCTATTTTCACATGGATCTGGATCAAGTCCATATCTGTTCTGAGGCGGCCGCAATGACCGAATTACTACCGGGAGGTTTTCTGTCCAAAGGTGCTGCGTCGCCTTAGTTTGGTCCAATGGGCCGTGTATCAAGTCGGGTCCATTAGGGCCACGTCCTAGGGTTGGAACACGACCCCAACACCCACGTGGATGTCCCTCCACCTTCATATACCCCTTAGCTGCCACCAAGAACAGTTGGGTTTTGTTTAGATCAAGTTTAGCTCTCGCTACTTGCTTGTAAGCTGCTGCGTCGGATCACCGCCTGCCTTCTTGTCTTCGGAACCCACTTTAATTGAGATTGAGTTTGAAACTTTCATCTACATCTAGTAATTCAGTACTTGCTATACTTGTTCTTGCTAGTTCTTCGATTGTTTTGCAGGACGAGTGCCCTAGTGGTCGGTGACGCGCTTCCACAAGATCGTGGCAGCATTGTTGGAGGTGGTGTATCGGTTGCTAAGGCGCAGCTTTGAAGGTGTAGTCGGGCCGTGAACGTCGTCTCCACCCATCAATCGAAGTTATCCCACACCTCTCATCGAAGATCGGGAACAAACCCTAGCGGGTTCTTATCAGTTGGTAATCAGAGCAAGGTTTATCGGTGAGAGATTTTGAATCCTTTGCTGTTTTTTAATTTTTCCTATAGTCCAGAAAAGCCAAAAAATAGTAGATTAGTTTACCCACAATCCTATAAACCCTTTGAGCTTAATACTATTATGCTTAGTTAGGGCTTATTGAATGAACGGTTGCATCGTCGTGTCAAGTTGCTGGTCTTAGCGTCTAGTCGTTTAGAGTTTCGAGTTCTAGTCACGTTTGTGTCACCATCGCAGATTTGAGTTTATTTGTTTCTCTCCACGAATTAGAGTGGATTTCCAAATTCCTTTGTTTTGTTTACCAACATTACCCTAGCCACATCCTTGGAGGTTTCATCCACGTCCATACTTCCATCTCGAAAAAGGAAATCCGACAAGTTCAAAATAGAGTTCGATTCGGAGTCCTGTTTTATCCTGAAAAGAAAAGCACCATATTTCCTTTGTCAGGAGTCCGAATAAGGAGTTAAAATATAATCTGCAAACCTTAACGTGTGCTCTTTCCAACGGATCTGACCTTGGTCCCAAATTCATTTTGAGTGCTTCGTAATCGCCCTGGAGATTTGCGCATCTCCTGGTTTTTGCAAAACAGCCACTTGTTTGACTTTGCTACTGAATCACCCTTCCCAATGAAACATTTAATTGCTGTAAGTAGCTTGTTATCTCTTGTTGCAAAATTTCAGCTTTGTGCTACTTGAAAGAAAAAGAAAGAAAAGAAAGACAGAAAGAAAGAAAGAAAAGAAAGACAGGAAGAAAGAGAGAAAGAAAGAAAGAAAGAAAGAAAGAGCAAGAAAAGAAAGAGAAAGAAGAAGAGAAGGATTTTTCTTTTGTTGTTATTCCTCTCCTTGGGATCCTTGTTTGTTTGCAGCTCGCTGACTTCGTTTGTGTCTAGGCTCAAGCGCCTCTAGCACGTACTCAGCCTAGGACCAGCACAATAACGTCGTTGAGCGGTTGTTAAATTTGCTTGCAACTAACGTGGTACTAGTACTTCCTTGCTTTAGCCCACCTACAGCTCCACATATTCGATGATGAGGACATCACCTGCTCGGATATAACCACATTGGCAACTTTTGATTCACAGGTGAAACAATTCTTTATCATGATTGTATTTGATACATTTGATGAATTGATGCTGCACCATGATGTGTGTTCATTCTCATTTTCAGAATTACTTACATGGATCAAGGGAAGGTTTGATTGCATATGGAAAGCAAGGAAGGTTAATGAAGTTGATTGGGGACCAAATCCAAGTATTCCTAACGTCCTCCACTAGGCCACCACGTCGCTTTGGTTCCAAGGACAGAAAGAGTCCAAGTACAACACGTTTTGGAAGTTGAATTCGGACTGCAAAATAGTCCCAAATTGCGACGGTCGCCACGACTTCATACGGACTCCGATTGGGACGTTCTAGCACTTTTTGGAAAGCTTATCAAGTCTATTTTCCAACGGATCTGGACTCATGGCCATATCTTATCCGATGCTTCTGCAGTCGTCGTTTCAACGCCGGGACCTTTTCTGCCTTTGGTGCTGCGTCACCCTATTTTGGGCCGATGACCCATGTATCAAGTTGGGTCCATTAGGGACGCGTCCTAGGGTTGGAGAACGACCCCAACACCCCCTGGTCGTTCCCCTATGTATTAATAAGGATTAGAGCCACCACAAACAGATTGGGTTTTGTTTTGTTGAAAGTTTAGCCATTGCTACTTCCTTGTAGACGCGTGTGTCGACTAGACCATCCGTTCTACTTGATTCAGAACCCCAACTTTGTGATTTCAGATTGGTTTTCATCTCCATATTTGCAATTGAGTTGCTTGTTCTACTTGTTCTTGCTTGTTCCTCGATTGCTTGCAGGAATTACCCTAGTGGTTTGGTTGATCGCGCTCCACAAGATCGCGGCAGCTGTTGGAGGTGGTGTATCGGTTGCTAAGGCGCAGCTTGGAAGGCTGTAGTCGGGCCGTGAACGTCGTCTCCACCCATCAATCGAGTTATCCCACACCTCTCATCGAAAGATCGGGAACAAACCCTAGCGAGATCATATCATTCGACTACAGCTTGACAGTTTGTTTTGTTGCTGCGGCACCGATACACTTCACTCCACGGTTGTAGACTTGTTGGTTGCCGTCACCTCCTGTTTGGCTTGGTAACAACTTGTAAGGGCTTGTTTTAACAAGTCGAGTTTGAGAGAATTACAACCGACACATCCTAGTAGTTGATAGGAGGATACATATTATTTTTGTGTTTCTTGTTTTCTACTAATCATGGCAGGTGATATGGAGATTTTTGAGCTGTTGAAACTAGACCCTCATATTCAGGATGTCATTCAACACTTGCCATTATATGATGGTAAGTTTGATCCTCAAGCTTACATTGATTGGGAGTTAAAAGTAGATAATGAATTTGATGAGCATGACCTGTCCGAGAAACAAAAGATTTGTATTGCCTCTAATGTTTTGATTGAATATGCTTTACTAGAATGGAAACACATTTGTAGGCACAACAAAGTTCCAGAATCTTGGGAAGACTTCAAATTTCTTTTTAGAGATGCATTCGTTCCTGCATATTATGCTGATTATTTGCTTGCAAAATTAGACAACTTGAAGCAAGATAGTAGGACTGTAAAAGCATAATACCATGATTTTAAGATTTGCATCATGTTTGGTGGATTAGATGAATGCATGAAAGATGTTATGAGTAGGTTCATGAGAGGGCTCAATTCTGAAATTCGAACCTTGTTAATTAGCAAATCATATTGCCATATTGGTCAATTGTTTTGTCTTGCTCTCAATGCTGAAAAAGAGATTCTATTATCTATGAATAAGAATGATGTGACCCATAATGTCCAAAATTTGTCCACTCTGCATTCTAATGAAGAGCAACAAATAGTGGAACCCACTACTGATTTTCCTTTGTCACAAAATGAATTACTTGCTGTTCCTTGTGATAAAGAGGAGTTGTGTGCTGATGATTCTTTTACTCCTATGCCACAAGTAGCGAATAAGTGTGATACTTTTGGTTTGGAACCATACAAATGTGCTGAAGATAAGCTTTTTCATCCTATTACATGTGCACAAGATGAACTGAATTTGCTATCCTCTTTAAATACTTTGGGTTATATTGAATTTGATATTCTGTGTAATCTAAATTGTCTAAAAGAGAAACTTAAATTTGATTCTAGTTTGCCAAGTTTGAATCATTGTTCGCTTCATGCAATTGGCAAATACGACAACAAAGGAGAATATTTGGTGCATAAAGTTTATATTTGCTCTAATCTAAAATATCCTTTTGGGCCACAATACCATGATCAAATTGAGGGCTGCACTAACACTAATGATGTCTTGCAAAGTTTTTCTAGTTTTTTCCATATGCAACAGGATAAATATTAAGAAGGGGAGCACGGTTCACTTTTACCTACAACACATCCTCCAACAAAGGTCAAATCGAGGACGGTTTGCTGTCAAGAAGGGGAGAATGATGAGGACATCATTGGCTCAAATATGACCATGCCAACCACTTCTATACCAAAGGTGCAACCATTCTATATGAGGCTTATCATTGATGCATTTGATGAATTGGTGCTCCACCATAAAATGTGTATATTTTTATTTTCAGAATTACTTACATGGATCAAGGGAAGGTTTGATTGCATATGGAAAGTATGGAAGGTTAATGAAGTTGATTGGGGACCAAATCCAAGTATTCCCAACGTCCTCCACCTGGACACCACGTCACTTTTGGTCCAAGGAAAGAAAGAGATCAAATCCAACACGTTTTGGGCTGGATTTGGACTCCAGGACAGCTCCAACTTGTGATGGTCACCACGGTTGCATACAGACTCGGATTGGGGCGTTCAAGTACTTTATGGAATCCTTATGAAGTCTATTTTCACATGGATCTGGAATCAAGTACATATCTGTTCTGAGGCGGCCGCAATGACCGAATTACTACCGGGAGGTTTTCTGTCCAAAGGTGCTGCGTCGCCTTAGTTTGGTCCAATGGGCCGTGTATCAAGTCGGGTCCATTAGGGCCACGTCCTAGGGTTGGAACACGACCCCAACACCCACGTGGATGTCCCTCCACCTTCATATACCCCTTAGCTGCCACCAAGAACAGTTGGGTTTTGTTTAGATCAAGTTTAGCTCTCGCTACTTGCTTGTAAGCGCGCGTGCTGGATCAGCCGCCCGTCTTCTTGTCTTCGGAACCCACTTTAATTGAGATTGAGTTTGAAACTTTCATCTACATCTAGTAATTCAGTACTTGCTATACTTGTTCTTGCTAGTTCTTCGATTGCTTGCAGGACGAGTGCCCTAGTGGCCGGTGACGCGCTCCACAAGATCGTGGTAGCTGTTGGAGGTGGTGTATCGGTTGCTAAGGCGCAGCTTGGAAGGCTGTAGTCGGGCCGTGAATGTCGTCTCCACCCATCAATCGAGTTATCCCACACCTCTCATCGAAAGATCGGGAACAAACCCTAGCGGGATCATATCATTCGACTACAGCTTGACAGTTTGTTTTGTTGCTGCGGCACCGATACACTTCACTCCACGGTTGTAGACTTGTTGGTTGCCGTCACCTCCTGTTTGGCTTGGTAAGAACTTGTAAGGGCTTGTTTTAACAAGTCGAGTTTGAGAGAATTACAACCGACACATCCTAGTAGTTGATAGGAGGATACATATTATTTTTGTGTTTCTTGTTTTCTACTAATCATGGCAGGTGATATGGAGATTTTTGAGCTGTTGAAACTAGACCCTCATATTCAGGATGTCATTCAACACTTGCCATTATATGATGGTAAGTTTGATCCTCAAGCTTACATTGATTGGGAGTTAAAAGTAGATAATGAATTTGATGAGCATGACCTGTCCGAGAAACAAAAGATTTGTATTGCCTCTAATGTTTTGATTGAATATGCTTTACTAGAATGGAAACACATTTGTAGGCACAACAAAGTTCCAGAATCTTGGGAAGACTTCAAATTTCTTTTTAGAGATGCATTCGTTCCTGCATATTATGCTGATTATTTGCTTGCAAAATTAGACAACTTGAAGCAAGATAGTAGGACTGTAAAAGCATAATACCATGATTTTAAGATTTGCATCATGTTTGGTGGATTAGATGAATGCATGAAAGATGTTATGAGTAGGTTCATGAGAGGGCTCAATTCTGAAATTCGAACCTTGTTAATTAGCAAATCATATTGCCATATTGGTCAATTGTTTTGTCTTGCTCTCAATGCTGAAAAAGAGATTCTATTATCTGTGAATAAGAATGATGTGACCCATAATGTCCAAAATTTGTCCACTCTGCATTCTAATGAAGAGCAACAAATAGTGGAACCCACTACTGATTTTCCTTTGTCACAAAATGAATTACTTGCTGTTCCTTGTGATAAAGAGGAGTTGTGTGCTGATGATTCTTTTACTCCTATGCCACAAGTAGCGAATAAGTGTGATACTTTTGGTTTGGAACCATACAAATGTGCTGAAGATAAGCTTTTTCATCCTATTACATGTGCACAAGATGAACTGAATTTGCTATCCTCTTTAAATACTTTGGGTTATATTGAATTTGATATTCTGTGTAATCTAAATTGTCTAAAAGAGAAACTTAAATTTGATTCTGGTTTGCCAAGTTTTAATCATTGTTTGCTTCATGCAATTAGCAAATATGACAACAAAGGAGAATATTTGGTGCATAAAGTTTATATTTGCTCTAATCTGAAATATCCTTTTGGGCCACAATACCATGATCAAATTGAGGGCTGCACTAACACTAATGATGTCTTGCAAAGTTTTTCTAGTTTTTTCCATATGCAACAGGATAAATATTAAGAAGGGGAGCACGGTTCACTTTTACCTACAACACATCCTCCAACAAAGGTCAAATCGAGGACGGTTTGCTGTCAAGAAGGGGAGAATGATGAGGACATCATTGGCTCAAATATGACCATGCCAACCACTTCTATACCAAAGGTGCAACCATTCTATATGAGGCTTATCATTGATGCATTTGATGAATTGGTGCTCCACCATAAAATGTGTATATTTTCATTTTCAGAATTACTTACATGGATCAAGGGAAGGTTTGATTGCATATGGAAAGCATGGAAGGTTAATGAAGTTGATTGGGGACCAAATCCAAGTATTCCCAACGTCCTCCACCTGGACACCACGTCACTTTTGGTCCAAGGAAAGAAAGAGATCAAATCCAACACGTTTTGGGGCTGGATTCGGACTCCAGGACAGCTCCAACTTGTGATGGTCACCACGGTTGCATACAGACTCGGATTGGGGCGTTCAAGTACTTTATGGAATCCTTATGAAGTCTATTTTCACATGGATCTGGAATCAAGTCCATATCTGTTCTGAGGCGGCCGCAATGACCGAATTACTACCGGGAGGTTTTCTGTCCAAAGGTGCTGCGTCGCCTTAGTTTGGTCCAATGGGCCGTGTATCAAGTCGGGTCCATTAGGGCCACGTCCTAGGGTTGGAACATGACCCCAACACCCACGTGGATGTCCCTCCACCTTCATATACCCCTTAGCTGCCACCAAGAACAGTTGGGTTTTGTTTAGATCAAGTTTAGCTCTCGCTACTTGCTTGTAAGCGCGCGTGCTGGATCAGCCACCCGTCTTCTTGTCTTCGGAACCCACTTTAATTGAGATTGAGTTTGAAACTTTCATCTACATCTAGTAATTCAGTACTTGCTATACTTGTTCTTGCTAGTTCTTCGATTGCTTGCAGGACGAGTGCCCTAGTGGCCGGTGACGCGCTCCACAAGATCGTGGCAGCTGTTGGAGGTGGTGTATCGGTTGCTAAGGCGCAGCTTGGAAGGCTGTAGTCGGGCCGTGAACGTCGTCTCCACCCATCAATCGAGTTATCCCACACCTCTCATCGAAAGATCGGGAACAAACCCTAGCGGGTTCTTATCAGGGAAAGTATCCAGGAAAGAAAAAAAAAGGCAAGGTGCCAATCTATTCAAAAAAAGGGCAAGGTGCCAATATATTAAAAAAAAGAAAAAGAAGGAAAGGAAAAGCCGCACCATACAAGGCAACAGAATTACATTTGTGAGGCAGGCCTTTCCCCTGTTGGGCGCCACATCCCCCCCTTCCCTGTTTTGGGATTTGGTGCAATATTCTTCCTTATTTCAGATCGTCAAGTTTTGGAAAGACGATTTGGCTGTTAGCGCCCCTGATTTGGGCGCTGGTCTTCTCTCTGGGACGGGAACACCAGGACGCCTTCCTCTTGGTTTTGCTTCCTTTGCACGTTTACACTTGTTTCCAGCAGCATAGCGACCTATTTAGCACTATTATTCAACCTTGCATTGCTGTTTGATTGTGCTAACCCTTGAAATTGAGTGCAGCCTTCCCAGAACTCCACAACTTTTCTACAACGATCAAGCTCTGTGTCCTCTGGCAATCGCTCCATTCAATCTTTAGAAGGTTGTACCGCTGGTTGCAAGTCACCCTTGCGAGCTTGGTAAGAACGGGTAAGAGTTTGATAACAGCTTTAGTTTGAGTGCCTTGATCAGCACCACATCCTATAATCTTTAGGGCACATACTTGTTTTCGTGTTCGTTGTTTTTCCACTAACAATGACAGGGGAGCCAGCTGATCAGGACGCCATGCCTCAGTCCCCACGCACTAAAGGCATCATTCACCACTTCAATCGCAAGATGAACGAGCACGTGGAGGGCTTGGCGAGAGGAGATTAGGATCGCCAACGAGCAAGTGGGTCAATTTCGGGACGCTCAAATGGCCACAAATGCTACGCTCATGAGATGCAAAGCAAGCACAATCTGCCCACGCCACCAGCCTTGCCACGCTCACTACATGCCTTGATGAGTTGGTACAACAACTTGCTGATCAACGTGCGGAATTTGATTATGGTGGCGATACCGAGATCGACGACCAGGACCGCCATGGAGGGCGCCACCGCAACCGCCATGGTGAGCGCGTGGTACGTAATCGAAATGACTCATTTACTAAGATTAAGTTCACGATTCCTTCATTTAATGGCAAATATGATCTGGGTGCATATCTTGATTGGGAACTTGCGGTAGATCAGAAATTTCATTGTCATGATGTTCCTGCATAATATCAAGTTAGGGCTGCTACTAGTGAGTTTACAGATTTCACATCCATTTGGTGGCGTGAGCATCGCAGGAAACACCCTAATAACATTCCCACAACTTGGGAGCAATTAAAAACTGTCATGCGACACCGATTTGTTCCTTCCTATTATGCACGAGACTTGCTTAATAAAATGCAGCGTTTTCAGCAAGGAACCAAATCTGTAGAAGAGTATTATCAGGAGTTGTAAACCGGCATGATTCGTTGTGGTTTAGTTGAGACTAATGATGCTGCGATGGCACGATTTCATGGTGGTTTGAACCGTGACATTCAGGATATTCTTGATTATAAGCACTATGATGATATTACTACTTTGTTTGCATTTGCTTGCAAAGCTGAACGTGAAGTGTGGGACGACGCGCAAGGACCCATTCTAACTCTTTTTCGTGTCGCACTACCTTGACCCATTCAGCCCCTACGGCACCCTCTCGTGACAAGGCAAGCAGCTCCACCTCCGGCGCCCCCTTCAGCCTAATAAGAGCGCCTCCTCTTCCACTAGCCGCACAAAGGACATTCAATGCCATCGTTGTAAAGGTTATGGGCATGTGATACGGGACTGCCCCAACAAGCGTGACGTTGATTATACGTGACGATGGTGAGTATTCTTCCGCTAGTGATTCCGATGAACCTATATATGCTATGCTTGTCTGCCGACGTTTCAGGACATGCGGAAGAACACGTGGCTGCCATCGACGCCGACAAGTATGAGAGTCTTGTTGTGCAGCAATGAGTCCTCAATACACAGGTTGCACAACTGAAGCGAGAACCAGCGCCACACTTTGTTCCACACCAAAGGCGTTGTGCAAGAACGATCCATTCGCATCATCATTGACGGCGGTAGTTGCAACAATTTGGCAAGTTCGGATCTGGTAGAGAAGTTGTCTCCAAACGCGTCTACATCCACATCCCTACCACATTCAATGGCTCAACCAGGTGGCAAACTCTAGGTAACACGCTTTCGATGCGTGTTCACTTCTCCATGGGTTCTTATTTCGATTATCTTGATTGCGATGTTGTTCCTATGGAGGCATGTTCGTTGTTGCTTGGTAGGCCGTGGCAATATGATATTGATTGTTTACATCATGGTCGCACAAATCATTATTCATTACTGTTTAAGGGCAAAAAAATTATTCTTCATCCAATGACCCCTAAACAGATTGTGAAAGATGACATTGCTAGAGCTACTAAAGCATTACAACAATGCCAACAACAACCAGCCGCGTCTAAAGAGATTAAGCTACATGCTCCTGTTTTACTTGCTACACGTGCTGATTTTGATGAACTACATGTTGATAATATGCCTTGCTATGCGCTTGTATGTTCTCATGTGCTGGTTTCACTCGATGATGCACGATCTTTGGATATACCCCCTGCTGTTACTAAGCTTTTGCAGGACTTTGCCGATGTGTTTCCGAAGGAATTACCACCAGGTCTTCCTCCCATTCGTGGCATTGAGCACCAGATCGACCTCATCCCGGCGCCTGACTTCCCAACCGTGTCTCTGCACGTGCACCAATCCCTGATGAGACAAAGGAGATTCAGCACCAAGTCCAAGCGCTACTTGATAAGGGCTACATTCGTGAGTCTCTTAGCCCTTGCTCTGTTCCTATACTACTTGTCCCAAAGAAAGATGGTACCTGGCGCATGTGTGTAGATTGTCGAAAGATTAACAATATCACAATTCGTTATCGTTATCGTTATCCTATACCTCGCCTTGATGATATGCTTGATGAGCTTAGCGGTGCTGTTATATTCTCCAAGGTAGATTTGCGTAGCGGGTACCATCAGATTAGAATGAAACTTGGGGATGAATGGAAAACGGCTTTTAAAACAAAATTTGGCTTATATGAATGGTTAGTTATGCCGTTTGGATTGACTAATGCTCCCAGCACATTTATGCGCTTAATGAATGAAGTTTTGAGGCCTTTCATAGGATTGTTTGTGGTTGTTTATTTTGATGATATTCTAATTTACAGCAAGTCTATGAAAGAGCATTTGGAACATTTGCATGCTATTTTTGATGCTTTGCTTGCGCCCGCTTGTTTGGTAACTTGGACAAGTGCGACTTACGCACACAACGTGTTTCATTTCTTGGCTATATGTTGTTACTCTCGCAGGGCATTGAAGTGGACAAGAGAAGCAAGATTGACGCCATCGAGGGCTGGCCCACGCCGACAACGGTTACGTGAGGTTCGAGTTTTCTTGGGCTTGCAGGTTTCTACCGACGGTTCATGCGTGACTTCAGCTCCATTGCCGCCCGTTGCATGAGCTCACCAAGAAGGGCGTTCCTTTCTCCGGGGTGCGGCACAGACGAGGCATTCACCATTCTAAAAGATAAGTTGACACATGCCCCCCTTACTACAGCTACCGATTTCAATAAGATGTTTGAACTTGAATGCGATGCTAGTGGTATTGGCTTAGGCGGTGTTTTTGCTGCAAGAGGGCAAGCCAGGTTGCTTACTTTAGCGAAAAATTAAGCGGTGCTAGTCTGAATTATTCAACTTATGATAAGGAGCTTTTCGCTTTGGTTCGCACACTTCAAACATGGCAGCACTATCTTTGGCCTCATGAGTTTATAATTCATTTCGATCATGAGGCATTAAACACATATTCAGTAGCAAACTAATCTGAACCGTCGGCATGCTAAGTGGGTCAATTCATAGAGTCTTTTCCTTACATCATCAAACACAAGAACAGGAAAGACAACATTATTGCTGATGCTTTGTCGCCGTAGATACACCATGCTTTGTCAGTTAGACTTTAAAATTTTTGGTTTACAAACTGTGAAAGAACAATACGCCGATGATCCTAGCTTTAAGGACATCATGTTGCATTGCAAGGATGGTAAACCATGGGGTAAATTCCATGTAACCGATGGGTTTTTGTTTGCCGCTAACAAGCTATGTATATTCCATAAGCTCGGTTTGTCTTTTTTTGTTGCAAGGAGAAGTTTATGGTGGCGGCCTCATGGGACACTTTGGCGTTTACAAGACACAGGAGATTTTGGCACAAGCACTTCTTTTGGCCCCAGATCCCATGACGTGGAGCGTTTTGTTGCACGTTGCACCACGTGCTGTAAAGCTAAGTCACACCTGAACAACCACGGTTTGTATATGCCGTTACCTGTCCCTACTTCTCCTTGGCTAGATATTTCTATGGATTTTGTTTTGGGCTTACCTCAAACTAAGAAGGGGAGGGATAGTATCTTTGTGGTTGTTGATCGATTCTCTAAAATGGCTCACTTCATACCATGTCACAAAACCCGATGATGCTAGCGCGTTCTTTGAGTTGTTCTTTCGAGATTATTCGTTTACATGGTGTTCCAAATACAATAGTCTCAGATCGTGATGCTAAGTTCCTAAGTCATTTTGGAGATCTCTTTGGAATAAACTAGGAACTAAATTGCTTTTCAAGCACCACTTGTCACCCACAAACAGATGGGCAAAGCGAGGTTGTGAAACAGTAACCTTATCTACCATGCTTAGGGCTGTGTTAGACAAGAATGAAACTTTGGGAGGATTGTTTGCCCCATGTCGAGTTTGCTTACAATCGTGCTACACATTCCACCACGAAAATGTGCCCTTTCAAAGTTGTCTATGGTTACATTCCACGGGCACCAATTGACTTGCTGTCCTTTGACCCTTTGGGACGCACCACATGTCGTCTTTGTTGCACGTGTTAAACAAATGTTGGACATCCATGAGCAAACACTGCAGCAGAACATTGCGCACACTAATGCTAAAAATCAGTTTGTTGGTAGTAAAGGACGTAAACTTGTTACTTTTGAACCTGGTGACTTGGTTTGGTTGCATTTGCGCAAGGATCGCTTTCCTAGTTTGCGCAGGTCTAAGCTGATGCCCCGTGCTGCTGGTCCCTTCAAGGTGTTAAAGAAAATCAATGATAATGCTTATATACTTGACCTGCTCTGCAGACTATGGTGCTTCCTCTAGTTTTAATGTTGCGATTTGAAACCATATGCGGGCGAGGTGAGGAGCTGCCGTCGAGGACGACTTCGATTCAAGAAGGGAGGATGATGAGGACATCAACCCCAACACGGGAATGGCTACTCCAACCGAACCAAGACAGACGCCACGGGACCACTCACTCGAGCTCGTGCACGTGAATTAAACTTCGTGATGATTTTGAAGAATGAAGGACCAAAAGTTTCCTAAGTGCATGCGCCATCTATGCTCATGATGAACCTGCCGAGAATAATGTCGAGGTGCTGCGCCACCTATGTGTTTTTAGTTTTGTCAAGAAATAACCAGGAAGGTGTTGCGCCACCTAAATCGGAAAGGGGATCAAGGAGATGGTGTGTGGCTGTTTGGGCGCCTATTCCCTGCCTTGTGGGTAGGCTGGGTGTCCTCCTTCGTCCCTCCTCCCCTATTTAGCTGTGGGCTGCCCCTCTTTGGCTTGGGTTTTGTTTTGCTTAAGTTAGCCATTTGCTACATCAAGCTTCGTCTTCGTGTAATTCAGAACCCCACCTTCGAGTAATATTCAGGGTTGCTCACCTCAAATTCTTGCTTGTTCTTCGATTGCTAGCAGGAATTGATCTTCGTGATCAGGTTGATCTAGCACCAGCAAGGTCAATAACCATCAGGAGTTGGTTCAGCGATTGCTAAGGCGCCATGGACTTGTTCGTCGTAGTCGGATCGTGAGGGTCGACACCCACCAAATCGTAGTTATCCTCCACTCACCGAAGGATCGGGCACTCCAGCTCTATCAGTGCACCTATCTTGCGTCAACATTAGCACTATCTCTAAACGAAGCGAGCTTTAACTTGAGTCTCGTCACCTAAGGTACCATCGGGTGCATCCAAAATGATTTCTGAGACTATGGTATGTCTAGCGCAAACCATGCACCTATCTTGCACCAACACTAACCCTGTCTCCAAACAGAAAGAAGTGAGATTCCACATGACCCACGTCACCTAGGAGTTCCATCAGGTGCCTCCAAAACGATTTACGTGCCTATGCTACTTTCGGACGCAAACTGTGCACCTATCTTGCGTCAAGATTAGCTCTATGTCCGAAAGGCCGAAATGAGCTTCCACTTGAGCTTCGTCACCCAGTGGTACCATCGAGTGCGTCCAAAATGATTTTTGAGCCTATGGTACGTCTAGTGCAAACCATGCACCTATCTTGCACCGACACTAATACTGTCACCAAATGGAAGAAGTGAGATTCCACATGACCCACGTCACCTAGGAGTTTCATCAGGTGCGTCCAAAACAATTTCCGTGCCTATGGTATGTTCGACGTAAACCGTGCACCTATCTTGCGTCAAGATTAGCTCTATGTCCGAAATGCCGAAACGAGATTCCACTTGAACTTCGTCACCTAGTGGTACCATTGAGTATGTCCAAAATGATTTCTGGGCCTATGTTACGTCTAGTGCAAACCGTGCAACTATCTTGCACCAACACTAACACAGTCTCCAAACAGAAAGAAGCGAGATTCCACATGACCCACATCACCTAGGAGTTCCATCGGGTGCGTCTAAAATGATTTTCGAGCCTATGATATGTTCGACGCAAACCGTGCACCTATCTTGCGTCAACATTAGCACTATCTCCAAATGGAGCGAGCTTTCACCTGAGTCTCGTCACTTAAGGTACCATCAGGTGCGTCCAAAATGATATCTGAGACTATGGTATGTCTAGCGCAAACCATGCACCTATCTTGCACCAACACGAACCCTGTCTCCAAACAGAAAGAAGTGAGATTCCACATGACCCACGTCACATAGGAGTTCCATCAGGTGCCTCCAAAACGATTTACGTGCCTATGGTACATTCGACGCAAACCGTGCACCTATCTTGCGTCAAGATTAGCACTGTCTCCAAACGGGCCGAAACGAGCTTCCACCTGAGCCTCATCACCTTGTGGTACCATTGGGTGCATCCAAAACGATTTATAAGCCTAAGGTACCTCTAGCGCAAACCATGCACCTATCTTGCACCGACACTAATACTGTCTCCAAATGGAAGAAGCGAGATTCCACAAGACCCACGTCACCTAGGAGTTCCATCAGGTGCGTCCAAAACAATTTCCGTGCCTATGGTATGTTCGACGTAAACCATGCAACTATCTTGCACCAACACTAACACTGTCTCCAAACAGAAAGAAGCGAGATTCCATATGACCCACGTCACCTAGGAGTTCCAACGGGTGCCTCCAAAATGATTTTCGAACCTATGATATGTTCGAAGCAAACCGTGCACCTATCTTGCATCAACATTAGCACTATCTCCAAACGGGGTGAGCTTTCACTTGAGTCTCGTCACCAAAGGTACCATCAGGTGTGTCCAAAATGATTTCTGAGACTATGGTATGTCTAGCGCAAACCATGCACCTATCTTGCACCAACACGAACCCTGTCTCCAAACAAAAAGAAGTGAGATTCCACATGACCCACGTCACCTAGGAGTTCCATCAGGTGCCTCCAAAACGATTTACGTGCCTATGGTACGTTCGACGCAAACTGTGCACCTATCTTGCGTCAAGATTAGCTCTATGTCTGAAAGGCCAAAACGAGCTTCCTCTTGAGCTTCGTCACCTAGTGGTACCATCGGGTGCGTCCAAAATGATTTCTGAGACTATGGTATGTCTAGCGCAAACCATGCACCTATCTTGCACCAACACTAACCCTGTCTCCAAACAGAAAGAAGTGAGATTCCACATGACCCACGTCACCTTGGAGTTCCATCGGGTGCGTCCAAAATGATTGCGGAGCCTATGATATATTCAACACAAACCGTGCTCCTATCTTGCGTCAGATTAGCACTGTCTCGAAACAGGCCGAAACGAGCTTCCACCTAAGCCTTGTCACCTAGTGGTACCATCGGCTGCGTCAAAACTGATTTGTAAGCATGTGGTACATCTAGCGCAAACCATGCACCTATCTTGCACCGACACTAACACTGTCTCCAAACGGAATGAAGAGAGATTCCACAGGACCCACATCATGTAGGAGTTCCATCGGGTGCGTCCAAAATGATTTCCGATCATATGATACATTCGATGCAAACCATGCATCTATCTTGCGTCAAGATTAGCACCATGTCCGAAAGGCCGAAACGAGCTTCCATTTGAGCCTCGTCACCTAGTGGTACCATCGAGTGCGTCCAAAACAATTGCGGAGCCTTTTGTATATTCGACGCAAACCGTGCTCCTATCTTGCGTCAAGATTAGCACTTTTGTCCAAACGGGCTGAAACGAGCTTCCACCTAGGCCTCATTACCTAATGGTACCATCGGGTGCGTCCAAAATGATTTGTAAGACTATGGTACATCTAGTGCAAACCATGCACCTATCTTACACCGACACTAACACTGTCTCCAGACGAAATGAAGTGAGATTCCACATGACCCACGTCATGTAGGAGTTCCATCGGGTGCGTCCAAAATGATTTCCGATCCTATGATACATTCGATGCAAACCGTGCACCTATCTTACGTCAAGATTAGCACCATGTTCGAAAGGCCGAAACGAGCTTCCACTTGGACCTCGTCAATTAGTGGTACCATCGAGTGCGTCCAAAATGATTTATGAGCCTATGGTACGTCTAGCGCAAACCATGCACCTATCTTGCACCGACACTAACACTATCTCCTAACAGAAAGAAGCGATATTCCACATGACCCACGTCACCTAGGAGTTCCATCGGGTGCGTCCAAAATGATTTTCGAGGCTATGACATGTTCGACGCAAACCGTGCACCTATCTTGCGTCAACTTTAGCACTATCTCCAAACGGAGCAAGTGTCACTTGAGCCTCGTCACCTACGGTGCCATCGGGTGCGTCCAAAATGATTTCTGAGCCTATGGTATGTCTAGCGCAAACCATGCACTGATAATAACCCTGTCTCCTAACGGAAAGAAGTGAGATTCCACATGACCCATGTCACCCAGGAGTTCCATCAGGTGCGACAAAAATGATTGCCGAGCCTATGGTACGTTCGACGCAAACCGTGCACCTATCTTGCGTCAAGATTAGCACTGTCCCCAAACGGGCCAAAACGAGCTTCCACCTGAGCCTCGTCACCTAGTGGTACCTTCGGGTGTGTCCAAAACGATTTGTAAGCCTATGGTACATGTAGCGCAATCATGCACCTATCTTGCACCGACACTAACACTGTCTCCAAACGGAAAGAAGTGAGATTCCACGTGACCCACGTAACCTAGGAGTTCCATCAGGTGCATCCAAAACAATTTCCATGCCTATGGTACGTTCGACGCAAACCGTGCACCTATCTTGCGTCAAGATTAGCTCCATGTCCGAAAGGCCGAAATGAGCTTCCACTTGAGCTTCGTGACCTTGTGGTACCATCGAGTGCGTCCAAAACAATTTCTGAGACTACGGTACGTCTAGTGCAAACCATGCAACTGTCTTGCACCAACACTAACACTGTCTCCAAACAGAAAGAAGCGAGATTCCACATGACCCACGTCACCTAGGAGTTCCAACGGGTGCCTCCAAAACGATTTTTGAACCTATGATATGTTCGACGCAAACCGTGCACCTATCTTGCGTCAACATTAGCACTATCTCCAAACGGAGCGACCTTTCACTTGAGTCTCGTCACCTAAGGTACCATCGGGTGCATCCAAAATGATTTCTGAGACTATGGTATGTCTAGCGCAAACCATGCACCTATCTTGCACCAACACTAACCCTGTCTCCAAATAGAAAGAAGTGAGATTCCACATGACCCACGTCACCTAGGTGTTCCATCAGGTGCCTCCAAAACGATTTACGTGCCTATGCTACTTTCGACGCAAACTGTGCACCTATCTTGCGTCAAGATTAGCTCTATGTCCGAAAGGCCGAAACGAGCTTCCACTTGAGCTTTGTCACCTAGTGGTACCATCGAGTGCGTCCAAAATGATTTCTGAGACTATGGTATGTCTAGCGCAAACCATGCACCTATCTTGCACCGACACTAATACTGTCTCCAAATGGAAGAAGTGAGATTCCACATGACCCACGTCACCTAGGAGTTCCATCAGGTGCGTCCAAAACAATTTCCGTGCCTATGGTATGTTCGACGTAAACCATGCAACTATCTTACACCAACACTAACACTGTATCCAAACAGAAAGAAGCGAGATTCCATATGACCCACGTCACCTAGGAGTTCCAACGGGTGCCTCCAAAGAATTTCGAACCTATGATATGTTCGACGCAAACCGTGCACCTATCTTTGCATCAACATTAGCACTATCTCCAAACGGGGCGAGCTTTCACTTGAGTCTTCTCACCAAAGGTACCATCAGGTGCGTCCAAAATGATTTCTGAGACTATGGTATGTCTAGCGCAAACCATGCACCTATCTTGCACCAACACGAACCCTGTCTCCAAACAGAAAGAAGTGAGATTCCACATGACCCATGTCACCTAGGAGTTCCATCAGGTGCCTCCAAAACGATTTACGTGCCTATGGTACGTTCGACGCAAACTGTGCACTTATCTTGTGTCAAGATTAGCTCTATGTCCGAAAGGCCGAAACGAGCTTCCTCTTGAGCTTCGTCACCTAGTGGTACCATCGGGTGCGTCCAAAATGATTTCTGAGACTATGGTATGTCTAGCGCAAACCATGCACCCATCTTGCACCAACACCAACCCTGTCTCCAAACAGAAAGAAGTGAGATTCCACATGACCCACGTCACCTAGGAGTTCCATCGGTGCGTCCAAAATGATATTCGATCCTATGGTACATTCAACATAAAACCGTGCACCTATCTTGCGTCAAGATTAGCACCATGTTCGAAAGGCGAAATGAGCTTCCACTTGGACCTCGTCAATTAGTGGTACCATCGAAAGCGCCAAAATGATTCATGAGCCTATGGTACGTAGCGCAAACCATGCACCTATCTTGCACCGACACTAACACTATCTCCAAACAGACAGAAGCGAGATTCCACATGACCCACGTCACCTAGGAGTTCCATCGGATGCGTCCAAAATGATTTTCAAGGCTATGATACGTTCGACACAAACCATGCACCTATCTTGCGTCAACATTAGCACTATCTCCAAACGGAGCGAGTTTCACTTGAGCCTCGTCACCTAGGGTGCCATCGGGTGCGTCCAAAATGATTTCTGAGCCTATGGTATGTCTAGCGCAAACCATGCGCTGACAATAACCTTGTCTCCAAACGGAAAGAAGTGAGATTCCACATGACCCACGTCACCCACGAGTTCCATCGGGTGCGTCCAAAATGATTGCCGAGCCTATGGTACGTTCGACGCAAACCGTGCACCTATCTTGCGTGAAGATTAGCTCTATGTCCGAAAGGCCAAAACGAGCTTCCACTTGAGCTTCGTCACCTAGTGGTACCATCGAGTGCGTCCAAAATGATTTTTGAGCCTATGGTACGTCTAGTGCAAACCATGCACCTATCTTGCACCGACACTAACACTGTCTCCAACCAGAAAGAAGCGAGATTCCACATGACCCACGCAAACTAGGAGTTCCATCGGGTGCGTCGAAAACGATTGCCGAGCCTATGGTACGTTCGATGCAAACCGTGCACCTATATTGCGTCAAGATTAGCACTGTCTCCAAACGGGCCGAAATGAGCTTCCACCTGAGCCTCATCACCTAGTGGTACCATCGGGTGCGTCCAAAACGATTTATAAGCCTAAGGTACCTCTGGCGCAAACCATGCACCAATCTTGCACCGATACTAATACTGTCTCTAAATGGAAGAAGAGAGATTCCACATGACCCACGTCTCCTAGGAGTTCCATCAGGTGTGTCCAAAACAATTTCCGTGCCTATGGTATGTTTGACGTAAACCGTGCACCTATCTTGTGTCAAGATTAGCTCTATGTCCGAAAGGCCGAAACGAGATTCCACTTGACCTTCGTCACCTAGTGGTACCATCGAGTATGTCCAAAATGATTTCTGGGCCTATGGTACGTCTTGTGCGAACCGTGCAACTATCTTACACCAACACTAACACTGTCTCCAAATAGAAAGAAGCGAGATTCCACATGACCCACATCACCTAGGAGTTCCATCGGTTGCGTCCAAAATGATTTTCGAGCCTATGATATGTTCGACGCAAACCGTGCAACTATCTTGCGTCAACATTAGCACTATGTCTGAAAGGCCGAAACGATCTTCCTCTTGAGATTCGTCACCTAGTGGTACCATCGGGTGCGTCCAAAATGATTTCTGAGATGGTGGTATGTCTAGCGCAAACCATGCACCTATATTTCACCAACACTAACCCTGTCTCCAAACAGAAAGAAGTGAGATTCCACAAGACCCACGTCACCGAGGAGTTCCATCGAGTGCATCCAAAACAATTTCCGTGCCTATGGTATGTTCGACGTAAACCGTGCACCTATCTTGTGTCAAGATTAGCTCTATGTCCGAAAGGCCGAAACGAGATTCCACTTGAGCTTCGTCACCTAGTAGTACCATCGAGTATGTCCAAAATGATTTCTGGTCCTATGGTACGTCTAGTGCAAACCATGCAACTATCTTACACCAACACTAACACTGTCTCCAAACAGAAAGAAGCGAGATTCCACATGACCCACATCACCTAGGAGTTCCATCGGGTGCGTCCAAAATGATTTTTGAGCCTATGATATGTTCGACACAAACCGTGCACCTATCTTGCGTCAACATTAGCACTATCTCCAAACGGAGCGAGCTTTCACTTGAGTCTCGTCACCTAAGGTACCATCAGGTGCGTCCAAAATGATTTCTGAGACTATGGTATGTCTAGCGCAAACCATGCACCTATCTTGCACCAACATGAACCCTGTGTCCAAACAGAAAGAAGTGAGATTCCACATGACCCACGTCACCTAGGAGTTCCATCAGGTGCCTCCAAAATGATTTACGTGCCTATGGTACGTTCGACGCAAACTGTGCACCTATCTTGCGTCAAGATTAGCTCTATGTCCGAAAGGCCAAAACGCTCTTGAACTTCGTCACCTAGGGTGCCTTCGGGTGCGTCCAAAATGATTTCTGAGACTATGGTATGTCCAGCGCAAACCATGCACCTATCTTGCACCGACACGAACACTGTCTCCAAACGGAAAGAAGTGAGATTCCACATGACCCACGTAACCTAGGAGTTCCATCAGGTGCATCCAAAACAATTTCCGTGCCTATGGTACGTTCGACGCATAAACCGTGCACCTATCTTGCGTCAAGATTAGCTCTATGTCGAAAAGGTCAAACGAGCTTCCACTTGAGCTTCGTCACCTTGTGGTACCATCGAAAAGCGCCCAAAACAATTTCGAGACTACGGTACGTCTAGTGCAAACCATGCAACTATCTTGCACCAACACTAACTGCTTGTCTCCAAACAGTAAAGAAGAAGCGAGATTCCACATGACCCACGTCACCTAGGAGTTCCAACGGGTGCCTCCAAAACGATTTTCGAACCTATGATATGTTCGACACAAACCGTGCACCTATCTTGCGTCAACATTAGCACTATCTCCAAACAGAGCGAGCTTTCACTTGAGTCTCGTCACCTAAGGTACCATCGGGTGCATCCAAAATGATTTCTGAGACTATGGTATGTCTAGCGCAAACCATGCACCTATCTTGCACCAACACTAACCATGTCTCCAAACAGAAAGAAGTGAGATTCCACATGACCCACGTCACCTAGGTGTTCCATCAGGTGCCTCCAAAACGATTTACGTGCCTATGCTACTTTCGACGCAAACTGTGCACCTATCTTGCGTCAAGATTAGCTCGATGTCCGAAAGGTAGAAACGAGCTTCCACTTGAGCTTCGTCACCTAGTGGTACCATCGAGTGCGTCCAAAATGATTTTTGAGCCTATGGTACGTCTTGTGCAAACCATGCACCTATCTTGCACCGACACTAACACTGTCTCCAACTAGAAAGAAGCGAGATTCCACATGACCCACGCCACCTAGGAGTTCCATCCAAAAGCGCCCAAAACGATTGCATCGGGTGCGCCCAAAACGATTTGCCGAGCCTATGGTACATTCGATGCAAACCCGTGCACCTATCTTGCGCCAAGATTAGCACTCGCTCTCCAAACGGGCAAACGAAGCTTCCACCCGAGCCTCATCACCTTGTGGTACCATCAAAAGCGCCCAAAATGATTTATAAGCCTAAAGGTACTCTAGCGCAAACCATGCACCTATCTTGCACCGACACTAATATGTCTCCAAATGGAAGAAGCGAGATTCCACATGACCCACGTCACCTAGGAGTTCCATCAGGTGCGTCCAAAACAATTTCTGTGCCTATGGTATGTTTGACGTAAACCATGCAACTATCTTGCACCAACACTAACACTGTCTCCAAACAGAAAGAAGCGAGATTCCATATGACCCATGTCACCTAGGAGTTCCAACGGGTGCCTCCAAAGATTTTCGAACCTATGATATGTTCGACGCAAACCGTGCACCTATCTTGCATCAACATTAGCACTATCTCCAAACGGGGCGAGCTTTCACTTGAGTCTTGTCACCAAAGGTACCATCAAAAAGGCCCAAAATGATTTTTACGAGACTATGGTATGTCTAGCGCAAACCATGCACCTATCTTGCACCAACACGAACCCCTGTCTCCAAAGCAGTAAAGAAGTGAGATTCCACATGACCCACGTCACCTAGGAGTTCCATCAGGTGCCTCCAAAATGATTTACGTGCCTATGGTACGCGTTCGACGCATAAATCAGCTGTGCACCTATCTTGCGTCAAGATTAGCTCTATGTCCGAAAGGCCAAAACGAGCTTCCTCTTGAGCTTTCGTCACCTAGTGGTACCATCGGAAAAGGCCCAAAATGATTTCGAGACTATGGTATGTCTAGCGCAAACCATGCACCTTTCTTGCACCAACACTAACCCTGTCTCCAAACAGAAAGAAGTGAGATTCCACATGACCCACGTCACCTAGGAGTTCCATCAGGTGCCTCCAAAACGATTTACGTGCCTATGCTACCATCGACGCAAACTGTGCACCTATCTTGTGTCAAGATTAGCACTATGTCCGAAAGGCCAAAACGAGCTTCCACTTGAGCTTCGTCACCTAGTGGTACCATCGAGTGCGTCCAAAATGATTTTTGAGCCTATGGTACGTCTAGTGCAAACCATGCACCTATCTTGCACCGACACTAACACTGTCTCCAACCAGAAAGAAGCGAGATTCCACATGACCCAAGCCACCTAGGAGTTCCATCAGGTGCCCCCAAAATGATTTACCGGCCTATGGTACGTTCGACGCAAACTGTGCACCTATCTTGCGTCAAGATTGGCTCTATGTCCGAAAGGCCGAAACGAGCTTCCTCTTGAGATTCGTCACCTAGTGGTACCATCGGGTGCGTCCAAAATGATTTCTGAGACTATGGTATGTCTAGCGAAAACCATGCACCTATATTGCACCAACACTAACCCTGTCTCCAAACAGAAAGAAGTGAGATTCCACAAGACCCATGTCACCGAGGAGTTCCATCGGGTGAGTCCAAAACGATTTCCGTGCCTATGGTATGTTCGACGTAAACCGTGCACCTATCTTGTGTCAAGATTAGCTCTATGTCCGAAAGGCCGAAACAAGATTCCACTTGAGCTTTGTCACCTAGTGGTACCATCGAGTATGTCCAAAATGATTTCTGGTCCTATGGTACGTCTAGTGCAAACCATGCAACTATCTTACACCAACACTAACACTGTCTCCAAACAGAAAGAACCGAGATTCCACATGACCCACATCACCTAAGAGTTCCATCGGGTGTGTCCAAAATGATTTTCAAGCCTATGATATGTTCGACGCAAACCGTGCACCTATCTTGCGTCAACATTAGCACTATCTCCAAACGGAGTGAGCTTTCACTTGAGTCTCGTCACCTAAGGTACCATCAGGTGCGTCCAAAATGATTTCTGAGACTATGGTATGTCTAGCGCAAACCATGCACCTATCTTGCACCAACACGAACCCTGTCTCCAAACAGAAAGAAGTGAGATTCCACATGACCCACGTCACCTAGGAGTTCCAACAGGTGCCTCCAAAACGATTTACATGCCTATGCTACTTTCGACGCAAACTGTGCACCTATCTTGCGTCAAGATTAGCTCTATGTCCGAAAGGCCGAAACGAGCTTCCACTTGAGCTTCGTCACCTTGTGGTACCATCGAAAAGGCCCAAAATGATTTTCGAGCCTATGGTACGTCTAGTGCAAACCATGCAACTATCTTGCACCAACACTAACACGGTCTCCAAACAGAAAGAAGCGAGATTCCATATGACCCACGTCACCTAGGAGTTCCAACGGGTGCCTCCAAAACGATTTACATGCCTATGCTACTTTCGACGCAAACTGTGCACCTATCTTGCGTCAAGATTAGCTCTATGTCCGAAAGGCCGAAACGAGCTTCCACTTGAGCTTCGTCACCTAGTGGTACCATCGAGTGCGTCCAAAATGATTTTTGAGCCTATGGTACGTCTAGTGCAAACCATGCACCTATCTTGCACCGACACTAACACTGTGTCCAACCAGAAAGAAGTGACATTCCACATGACCCACGCCACCTAGGAGTTCCATCGAGGGCGTCCAAAACGATTGCATCGAGTGCGTCCAAAACGATTGCCGAGCCTATGGTACGTTCGACGCAAACCATGCACCTATCTTGCGTCAAGATTAGCACTGTTTCCAAACGGGCCGAAACGAGCTTCCACCTGAGCCTCATCACCTAGTGGTACCATCGGGTGCGTCCAAAACGATTTATAAGCCTAAGGTACCTCTGGCGCAAACCATGCACCTATCTTGCACCGACACTAATACTGTCTCCAAATGGAAGAAGCGAGATTCCACATGACCCACGTCTCCTAGGAGTTCCATCAGGTGGGTCCAAAACAATTTCCTTGCCTATGGTATGTTCGACGTAAACCGTGCACCTATCTTGCGTCAAGATTAGCTCTTTGTCCGAAAGGCCGAAACGAGATTCCACTTGAGTTTCGTCACCTAGTGGTACCATCGAGTATGTCCAAAATGATTTCTGGGCCTATGGTACGTCTAGTGCAAACCGTGCAACTATCTTGCACTAACACTAACACAGTCTCCAAACAGAAAGAAGCGAGATTCCACATGACCCACATCACCTAGGAGTTCCATCGGGTGCGTCCAAAATGATTTTCGAGCCTATGATATGTTCGACGCAAACCGTGCACCTATCTTGTGTCAACATTAGCACTATCTCCAAACGGAGCGAGCTTTCACTTGAGTCTCGTCACCTAAGGTACCATCAGGTGCGTCCAAAATGATTTATGAGACTATGGTATGTCCAGCGCAAACCGTGCACCTATCCTGCACCAACACGAACCCTGTCTCCAAACAGAAAGAAGTGAGATTCCACATGACCCACGTCACCTAGGAGTTCCATCAGGTGCCTCCAAAACGATTTACGTGCCTATGGTACGTTCGACATAAATGTGCACCAACCTTGCGCCAAGATTAGCTCTATGTGCGAAAAGGTCAAACGAGCTTCCTCTTGAGCTTCGTCACCTAGTGGTACCATCGAAAAGCGCCCAAAATGATTTACGAGACTATGGTATGTCTAGCGCAAACCATGCACCTATCTTTACACCAACACGAAACCTGTCTCCAAACAGTAAAGAAGTGAGATTCCACATGACCCACGTCACCTAGGAGTTCCATCAGGTGCCTCCAAAACGATTTACGTGCCTATGGTACGTTCGATGCAAACTATGCACCTACCTTGCGTCAAGATTAGCTCTATGTCCGAAAGGCCGAAACGAGCTTCCTGTTGAGCTTCGTCACCTAGTGGTACCATCGGGTGCGTCCAAAATGATTTTCGAGACTATGGTATGTCTAGCAATAAACCATGCACCTATCTTGCACCAACACTAACCCTATCTCCAAATGTAAAGAAGTGAGATTCCACATGACCCACGTCACCTAGGAGTTCCATCGGGTGCGTCCAAAATGGTATTCGATCCTATGGTACCTTCGACGTAAACCGTGCACCTATCTTGGGTCAAGATTAGCACCATGTTCGAAAGGCCGAAATGAGCTTCCACTTGGACCTCGTCAATTAGTGGTACCATCGAGTGCGTCCAAAATGATTCATGAGCCTATGGTACGTCTAGCGCAAACCATGCACCTATCTTGCACCGACACTAACACTATCTCCAAACAGAAAGAAGCGAGATTCCACATGACCCACGTCACCTAGGAGTTCCATCGGGTGCGTCCAAAATGATTTTCGAGGCTATGATACGTTCGACGCAAACCGTGCGCCTATCTTGCGTCAACATTAGCACTATCTCCAAACAGAGCGAGTTTCACTTGAGCCTCGTCACCTTGTGGTACCGTCGAGTGCGTCCAAAACGATTTCTGAGCCTATGGTACGTCTAGTGCAAACCATGCAAATATCTTGCACCAACACTAACACTGTCTCCAAACAGAAAGAAGCGAGATTCCACATGACCCACGTCACCTAGGAGTTCCAACGGGTGTCTCCAAAACGATTTTCGAACCTATGATATGTTCGACGCAAACCGTGCACCTATCTTGCGTCAACATTAGCACTATCTCCAAACGGAGCGAGCTTTCACTTGAGTCTCGTCACCTAAGGTACCATTGGGTGCATCCAAAATGATTTCTGAGACTATGGTATGTCTAGCGCAAACCATGCACCTATCTTGCACCAACACTAACCCTGTCTCCAAACAGAAAGAAGTGAGATTCCACATGACCCACGTCACCTAGGTGTTCCATCAGGTGCCTCCAAAACGATTTACGTGCCTATGCTACTTTCGACGCAAACTGTGCACCTATCTTGCGTCAAGATTAGCTCGATGTCCGAAAGGTAGAAACGAGCTTCCACTTGAGCTTCATCACCTAGTGGTACCATCGAGTGCGTCCAAAATGATTTTTGAGCCTATGGTACGTCTTGTGCAAACCATGCACCTATCTTGCACCGACACTAACACTGTCTCCAACTAGAAAGAAGCGAGATTCCACATGACCCACGCCACCTAGGAGTTCCATCGGGTGCGTCCAAAACGATTGCATCGGGTGCGTCCAAAACGATTGCCGAGCCTATGGTACATTCGATGCAAACCGTGCACCTATCTTGCGTCAAGATTAGCACTGTCTCCAAACGGGCCGAAACGAGCTTCCACCCGAGCCTCATCACCTTGTGGTACCATCGGGTGCGTCCAAAATGATTTATAAGCCTAAGGTACCTCTAGCGCAAACCATGCACCTATCTTGCACCGACACTAATATGTCTCCAAATGGAAGAAGCGAGATTCCACATGACCCACGTCACCTAGGAGTTCCATCAGGTGCGTCCAAAACAATTTCCGTGCCTATGGTATGTTTGACGTAAACCATGCAACTATCTTGCACCAACACTAACACTGTCTCCAAACAGAAAGAAGCGAGATTCCATATGACCCATGTCACCTAGGAGTTCCAACGGGTGCCTCCAAAGATTTTCGAACCTATAATATGTTCGATGCAAACCGTGCACCTATCTTGCATCAACATTAGCACTATCTCCAAACGGGGCGAGCTTTCACTTGAGTCTTGTCACCAAAGGTACCATCAGGTGCGTCCAAAATGATTTTCGAGACTATGGTATGTCTAGCGCAAACCATGCACCTATCTTGCACCAACACGAACCCTGTCTCCAAACAGAAAGAAGTGAGATTCCACATGACCCACGTCACCTAGGAGTTCCATCAGGTGCCTCCAAAATGATTTACGTGCCTATGGTACGTTCGACGCAAACTGTGCACCTATCTTGCGTCAAGATTAGCTCTATGTCCGAAAGGCCAAAACGAGCTTCCTCTTGAGCTTCGTCACCTAGTGGTACCATCGGGTGCGTCCAAAATGATTTCTAAGACTATGGTATGTCTAGCGCAAACCATGCACCTATCTTGCACCAACACTAACCCTGTCTCCAAACAAAAAGAAGTGAGATCCCACATGACCCACGTCACCTAGGAGTTCCATCAGGTGCCTCCAAAACGATTTACGTGCCTATGCTACCATCGGCATAAGCGTGCACCTATCTTGCGTCAAGATTAGCACTATGTCCGAAAAGGTCAAACGAGCTTCCACTTGAGCTTCGTCGTCACCTAGTGGTACCATCGAAAAGGCCCAAAATGATTTTTGAGCCTATGGTACGCCTAGTGCAAACCATGCACCTATCTTGCACCGACACTAACATTGTCTCCAACCAGAAAGAAGCGAGATTCCACATGACCCAAGCCACCTAGGAGTTCCATCAGGTGCCTCCGAAACGATTTACCGGCCTATGGTACGTTCGACGCAAACTGTGCACCTATCTTGCGTCAAGATTAGCTCTATGTCCGAAAGGCAAACGAGCTTCCTCTTGATTAAATCACCTAGTGGTACCATCAAAGCGCCCAAAATGATTTCGAGACTATGGTATGTCTAGCGAAAACCATGCACCTATATTGCACCAACACTAACCCTGTCTCCAAACAGAAAGAAGTGAGATTCCACAAGACCCATGTCACCGAGGAGTTCCATCGGGTGAGTCCAAAACGATTTCCGTGCCTATGGTATGTTCGACGTAAACCGTGCACCTATCTTGTGTCAAGATTAGCTCTATGTCCGAAAGGCCGAAACAAGATTCCACTTGAGCTTTGTCACCTAGTGGTACCATCGAGTATGTCCAAAATGATTTCTGGTCCTATGGTACGTCTAGTGCAAACCATGCAACTATCTTACACCAACACTAACACTGTCTCCAAACAGAAAGAAGCGAGATTCCACATGACCCACATCACCTAAGAGTTCCATCGGGTGTGTCCAAAATGATTTTCAAGCCTATGATATGTTCGACGCAAACCGTGCACCTATCTTGCGTCAACATTAGCACTATCTCCAAACGGAGCGAGCTTTCACTTGAGTCTCGTCACCTAAGGTACCATCAAAAGCGTCCAAAATGATTTACGAGACTATGGTATGTCTAGCGCAAACCATGCACCTATCTTGCACCAACACGAACCCTGTCTCCAAACAGAAAGAAGTGAGATTCCACATGACCCACGTCACCTAGGAGTTCCAACAGGTGCCTCCAAAACGATTTACATGCCTATGCTACTTTCGACGCAAACTGTGCACCTATCTTGCGTCAAGATTAGCTCTATGTCCGAAAGGCCGAAACGAGCTTCCACTTGAGCTTCGTCACCTTGTGGTACCATCGAGTGCGTCCAAAACGATTTCTGAGCCTATGGTAGGTCTAGTGCAAACCATGCAACTATCTTGCACCAACACTAACACGGTCTCCAAACAGAAAGAAGCGAGATTCCATATGACCCACGTCACCTAGGAGTTCCAACGGGTGCCTCCAAAACGATTTACATGCCTATGCTACTTTCGACGCAAACTGTGCACCTATCTTGCGTCAAGATTAGCTCTATGTCCGAAAGGCCGAAACGAGCTTCCACTTGAGCTTCATCACCTAGTGGTACCATCGAGTGCGTCCAAAATGATTTTTGAGCCTATGGTACGTCTAGTGCAAACCATGCACCTATCTTGCACCGACACTAACACTGTGTCCAACCAGAAAGAAGCGACATTCCACATGACCCACGCCACCTAGGAGTTCCATCGAGGGCGTCCAAAACGATTGCATCGAAAGTCGTCCAAAAGCGATTGCCGAGCCTATGGTACGTTCGGACGCCAAACCATGCACCTATCTTTAAGCGTCAAGATTAGCACTGCTTTCCAAACGGGTCAAACGAGCTTCCACCGAGCCTCATCACCTAGTGGTACCATCGGGTGCGCCCAAAACGATTTATAAGCCTAAGGTACCTCTGGCACAAACCATGCACCTATCTTGCACCGACACTAATCTGTCTCCAAATGGAAGAAGCGAGATTCCACATGACCCACGTCTCCTAGGAGTTCCATCAGGTGGGTCCAAAACAATTTCCTTGCCTATGGTATGTTCGACGTAAACCGTGCACCTATCTTGCGTCAAGATTAGCTCTATGTCCGAAAGGTCAAACGAGATTCCACTTGAGCTTCGTCACCTAGTGGTACCATCGAGTATGTCCAAAATGATTTTACGGGCCTATGGTACGTCTAGTGCAAACCGTGCAACTATCTTGCACTAACACTAACACAGATCTCCAAGCAGAAAAGAAGCGAGATTCCACATGACCCACATCACCTAGGAGTTCCATCAGGTGCGCCCAAAATGATTTTTCGAGCCTATGATATGTTCGACGCAAACCGTGCACCTATCTTGCATCAACATTAGCACTATCTCCAAACGGAGGCGAGCTTTCACTTGAGTCTCGTCACCTAAGGTACCATCAGTGCGCCCAAAATGATTTATGAGACTATGGTATGTCGGCAAAACCGTGCACCTATCCTCCGCACCAACACGAACCCCTGTCTCCAAGCGGAAAGAAGTGAGATTCCACATGACCCACGTCACCTAGGAGTTCCATCAGGTGCCTCCAAAACGATTTACGTGCCTATGGTACGTTCGACGCATAAATCGTGCACCTACCTTGCGTCAAGATTAGCTCTATGTGCGAAAGGCCGAAACGAGCTTCCTCTTGAGCTTCGTCACCTAGTGGTACCATCGGGTGCGTCCAAAATGATTTACGAGACTATGGTATGTCTAGCGCAAACCATGCACCTATCTTACACCAACACGAAACCCTGTCTCCAAGCGTAAAGAAGTGAGATTCCACATGACCCACGTCACCTAGGAGTTCCATCAGGTGCCTCCAAAGCGATTTACGTGCCTATGGTAACGTTCGATGCAAACTATGCACCTACCTTGCGTCAAGATTAGCACTATGTCCGAAAGGCCGAAACGAGCTTCCTGTTGAGCTTCGTCACCTAGTGGTACCATCGAGTGCGTCAAAAATGATTTCTGAGACTATGGTATGTCTAGCTTAAACCATGCACCTATCTTGCACCAACACTAACCCTATCTCCAAGCGTAAAAGAAGTGAGATTCCACATGACCCACGTCACCTAGGAGTTCCATCGGGTGCGTCCAAAATGGTATTCGATCCTATGGTACCTTCGACGTAAACCGTGCACCTATCTTGGGTCAAGATTAGCACCATGTTCGAAAGGCCGAAATGAGCTTCCACTTGGACCTCGTCGAGTTAGTGGTACCATCGAAAGGCCCAAAATGATTCATGAGCCTATGGTACGCGTCTAGCGCAAAACCATGCACCTATCTTGCACCGACACTAACACTATCTCCAAACAGAAAGAAGCGAGATTCCACATGACCCACGTCACCTAGGAGTTCCATCAAAAGCGTCCAAAATGATTTTCGAGGCTATGATACGTTCGGACGCAAACCGTGCGCCTATCTTGCGTCAACATTAGCACTATCTCCAAACGGAGCGAAGTTTCACTTGAGCCTCGTCACCTAGGGTGCCATCGGGTGCGGCCCAAATGATTTTCGAGCCTATGGTATGTCTAGCACAAACCATGCAAGCGACAATAAACCTATCTCCAAAGCGGAAAGAATCGAGATTCCACATGACCCACGTCAAGCAGGGAGTTCCATCGGTGCATCCAAAACGATTGCCGAGCCTATGGTACGTTCGACGCAAACCGTGCACCTATCTTGCGTCAAGATTAGCACTTTGTCCCCCAAACAGGCCAAGCGAGCTTCCACACAGCCTCGTCACCTAGTGGTACCTTCGGGTGCATCCAAAATGATTTGAAAGCCTACGGTACATGTAGCGGCGCAACCATGCACCTATCTTGCACCGACACTAACACCTGTCTCCAAACGAAAGAAGTGAGATTCCACGTGACCCACGTAACCTAGGAGTTCCATCAGTGCATCCAAAACAATTTTCGTGCCTATAGTGCGTTCGGACGCAAACCATGCACCTATCTTGCGTCAAGATTAGCTCTATGTCCGAAAGGCGAAACAAGCTTCCACTTGAGCTTCGTCACCTTGTGGTACCATCGAGTGCGTCCAAAACGATTTTCGAGCCTATGGTACGTCTAGTGCAAACCATGCAACTATCTTGCACCAACACTAACACTGTCTCCAAACAGAAAGAAGCGAGATTCCACATGACCCACGTCACCTAGGAGTTCCAACGGGTGCCTCCAAAACGATTTTCGAACCTATGATATGTTCGACGCAAACCATCCACCTATCTTGCGTCAACATTAGCACTATCTCCAAACGGAGCGAGCTTTCACTTGAGTCTCGTCACCTAAGGTACCATCGGGTGCATCGAAAATGATTTCTAAGACTATGGTATGTCTAGCGCAAACCATGCAACTATCTTGCACCAACACTAACCCAGTCTCCAAACAGAAAGAAGTGAGATTCCACATGACCCACGTCACCTAGGAGTTCCATCAGGTGCCTCCAAAACGATTTACGTGCCTATGCTACTTTCGACGCAAACTGTGCACCTATCTTGCGTCAAGATTAGCTCTATGTCCGAAAGGCCGAAACGAGCTTCCACTTGAGCTTCGTCACCTAGTGGTACCATCGAGTGCGTCCAAAATGATTTTTGAGCCTATGGTACGTCTAGTGCAAACCATGCACCTATCTTGCACCGACACTAACACTGTCTCCAACCAGAAAGAAGCGAGATTCCACATGACCCACGCCACCTAGGAGTTCCATTGGGTGCGTCCAAAACGATTGCCGAGCCTATGGTACATTCGACCTAAACCGTGCAACTATCTTGCGTCAAGATTAGCACTGTCTCCAAACGGGCCAAAACGAGCTTCCACCTGAGCCTCATCACCTAGTGGTACCATCGGGTGCGTCCAAAACGATTTATATGCCTAAGGTACCTCTAGCGCAAAACCATGCACCTATCTTGCACTGACACTAATACTGTATCCAAATGGAAGAAGCGAGATTCCACATAACCTACGTCACCTAGGAGTTCCATTAGGTGCGTCCAAAACAATTTCTGTGCCTATGGTATGTTCGACGTAAACCGTGCACCTATCTTGTGTCAAGATTAGCTCTATGTCCGAAAAGGTCAAACGAGATTCCACTTGAGCTTCGTCACCTAGTGGTACCATCGAGTATGTCCAAAATGATTTTGGTCCTATGGTACGTCTAGTGCAAACCATGCAACTATCTTACACCAACACTAACACTGTCTCCAAGCGAAAAGAAGCGAGATTCCACATGACCCACATCACCTAGGAGTTCCATCGGGTGTGTCCAAAATGATTTTCAAGCCTATGATATGTTCGACGCAAACCGTGCACCTATCTTGCGTCAACATTAGCACTATCTCCAAACAGAGCGAGCTTTCACTTGAGTCTCGTCACCTAAGGTAGCATCGAAAGCGTCCAAAATGATTTACGAGACTATGGTATGTCTAAGCGCAAACCATGCACCTATCTTGCACCAACACGAACCCCTGTCTCCAAAGCAGTAAAGAAGTGAGATTCCACATGACCCACGTCACCTAGGAATTCCAACGGGTGCCTCCAAAACGATTTACGTGCCTATGCTACTTTCGATGCAAGCGTGCACCTATCTTGCGTCAAGATTAGCTCTATGTCCGAAAGGTCAAACGAAGCTTCCACTTGAGCTTCGTCACCTAGTGGTACCATCGAAAAGGCCCAAAACGATTTCGAGCCTATGGTACGCCTAGTGCAAACCATACAACTATCTTGCACCAACACTAACACAGCTCCAAATAGAAAGAAGCGAGATTCCACATGACCCACATCACCCACATCACCTAACGCGCTCTCCAAAA